>MVAM01000173.1:0-35880 GCA_014825675.1 Cystofilobasidium ferigula
AGCACCAAATGATCTATCACCCCGCAACACCCTGAGGAACCTTTTCTTTTTGCGCGGTTTCTTTGGAGTTTTTATTGGGTTTGTTTTTGGTCTTTTTTCTTTTTTTCTTTTCTTTTTTCCCCCCCCCCCCCCCCCCCGCATCCCTCTTGTGCCGCGCCTGACCGGGCGCTGGCGAGCTTCGGCCGGGTGGCCGCCGTGCTGCCCGGGTGGTCGGCTCTGACGCACGCCATGCTCAAGCGCACCGCTGTTCCTCCCTCCCGAACGCATTTGTAGACGAACGCAACCCTTTATCATCCTCAGGCATCCCTTGTCATCGAGAGCTTGCGAGCGGCACGCCGGGATCGAAGAAAAAGCACGGGCTCATGCTGCCACACCTACGGAGAGCTGCGCGGCCGCTCCGTCCGCCCCCTCCGCTGCGGCCGGGGACGGCAGCCGCGGGTCTGACACATCGGCGAGGAACGGGTGTGTCGTTGCGTGGGACCAGTCCGCGAGCGCTTCGCCGTCCTCGTCTTCGCTGTCCCCCTCCTCTTCTTCTTCTTCTTCTTCCCCCTCCTCCTCCTCCCCTGCGCTCCCCTCCCCCGCCCGGCCGTCGCGCACCAGCCCGCGCAAGAAGTAGCTCCTGCCGGCCTCCCCGAGCGCCCCGCGCAGCACGCCCCGGTCGACGACGACCTCGCCCGTCGCGAGGTCCAGCTCGTCGTCCTCCCCCTCGCCGAGCGGGTAGCGCGCGGCGAGCGCGGACCAGGACGACAGGAGCCGGAGCGACGACGCGAGCCGCTGCGAGGCGAGCGTGGCCGGCGTGCTGTCTTCCGGAGGCGCGGGCGGGGAGGACCGTGAGGGAGGCCGGGGGCCACGACGACGGCGGGAGGCAGGCGTGACCGGGCGCGCATCGGCCGGCGGGTAGGCGGAGAACTCGTCCGAGTCGTCCGCGTCGCTGTACGACGACCCGTCGTCCTCGGCGTCTTCTTCCGGCTGCGAAGGCACCGCTTCGTCGTCGTCGTCGTCGTCCGACGAGAGCAGCTCAATCACGCCCCCGCGCGACGCAGCGACGAGCGCGTCGTACAGCTGCCCCAGCGTCGGCTTGACGTCCTTCTCGTCGTCGTCGTCGTCGTCGTCGTCGTCAGTGCTGTCCTCCGCGAGGCCGCGCGTGTCTGAGGCGGAGTGCGCACGCGAGCGGCGGTCGAGCAACGCTTGCTTGAGGGGAGTGAACCCGACGGACGGGTGAGTGCGAGACCGCATTGGGCGGACAGGGCTTGATCGGGCTGTGGAGGGCGGTCCCAGGGATCGAGTCGGCGGCGGACGCGCTGCGCTGCGGGGGGCGGGAGGTGAGGGCCGCAGAGACGGCAAGGGCGAGCGGTACGATGCGAGCGGAACGGACTTCGCCGGGGTCCTCCTGCTGCCATAGTGAATAGGCATGTACCGTCGGCGCTCCTCGCTATCGCTTTCGCTCTCCACAGCGGCGGAGAACGCCAGCCTTCCCGGACTCAGCAGCGGTAGCAGCGGCGGCGGCGGCGGCGGCGGGTACGCGTCCGGCACGCGAGCGATATACCGCGCCCTTGTGTTCGTCGATGGCGGGGCGGCGGGTGCGGTGAGGCAAGCGGTGTACCGCGGGGTCCGGGGCGCTGCGGAGCGGGAAGGGGTAGGGTGGGCGTACGAACGATGGGAGGAGGGCGTGGAGGGCCGGTAACTGTCAAGCGCAGAAAGCAAGCTGTCAGATCGAGAGACGTCCCAAACGAGAGAAAGGAAGAGCAGGCGGGACGCACTCGTACTGATGCGCCTTCCTCGAGCTCCGTGCCTGCCACGGCCCTCCCCCACGCTCGTCCCTCCCATCACCCGCGTCCTCCGAGCTCTCCGTTTCGGACTCCGTCTCCAGCACGCGCTTCCGCTTTCCGCTCCTCAGCGGCGAGGACCGGTACACCGGTGCGCCCTTGGGCGAGTAGAGCGCGGCGCGGCGCGAAGGCGAGTGCGAGGACGAGCTGGGGGAGGGCGAGTCGAGCGCGAGCCGCCGGAAGGGCCGGGAGGGAGTGAGGTCGACGGTGTAGCGCGCGCTGGGGGTTGGGGGGGCGATCATCCGTCCGAGTCGGCTACCGAGGGAGAGCTGGGAAGGGTGGATGAACGCCGGAGGGGCGGAGGAGGGGGGAGCAGTTGTTGACTGACGCTCGACGTCGGGCTGCGGAGGGAAATCAGGCGCGTTGAATCAATCAGGATGCGGATCAAAGTCGAGTTTGCTTACGCAATTGTGGTTTGTGTTATTCAGTTGGACGGACACTTCAATCCAGAGGCGCAGTCCTGCCTGCGCTCCTTGGTCCTGCGCCCGCCGTCGACGCCCGTCTAGCCTCCCCTCCAAGACCGCTGCCCGCCATGGTCAAGAAGACAAAGCTCAAGAACGCGCTTGTCAAGAACGTTGCTGCGAAGCAGAAGCTCGCGGCCCAGCAGGCCAAGGAGCAGGTCCGTCCCTTCCTCCCCTCCCGTGTTCGTCCCTCCTGTCTACCCAGGCTGACGGTCAGGATGGCCTGGACGGAGCAGAAGGTCCAGGCGGCCGCCACGGCGCAGGACAAGCGCCACAAGGCGAAGGTCGCCCGCAAGGTCATGCCGTTCGAAAGCGGCGAGTCGATCCTGCTCCTCGGCGAGGGTGCGCTCCCTTGCCCTACTTCTCTGCTCTCGGTGCCTCTGGGAGCTGCCGGTCTGACCTTGAACCCTCGTCGCGCCGCTAGGAAACTTCTCGTTCGCGCTCTCGCTCGTCCAGAACCAGCCCGTAACGGCGGCGCTCGTCACAGCCACAGCCTACGACTCCGAGGAGGTCGCATACGAGAAGTACCCCGACTGCGCCGCCAACGTCGCTGCCCTGCGCTCGGCGGGCGCAACCGTGCTCTTCTCGGTCGACGCGGGCGATCTCGAACGCACTCCTGCGATCAAGGCCCGCGGACTCGACGCCGGCTGGGCGAAAGTCGTCTGGAACTTCCCGCACGCCGGGACGGGCGAGAAGGACCAGGCGCGTAACATTGCGCTCAACCAGCAGCTGCTGCTCAGGTTCTTCAGAAGCGTCGCGCCGTTCCTCGCGAGGGGCGAGACGCGCGTCGTTGCTTCCGGTAAGCAGGACAAGAAGGGTAAGAAGGGCAAGGGTAAGGGGCGGGCGGTAGACAGCGACGACGAGGACGACATGAACGAGGACGACCTCGAGGGCCTCGCCGTCGAGCAGGACGACGAGGAGAAGGAGGGCAAGAAGGGCACGATCCTCATCACGCTCCGAAACGCCGAGCCCTATACATCATGGTGCGTCTCTCTCCTGCTCTGTTTAAGAACAGCGCCTGAGCCGCTTCTGACGTCCTGCGCTTCAGGAACGTCCCCTCGCTCCTGCGCAAGCCGCCTCCTCCCCCGCCGATTACCTCCCTCCCGCCCTCCGCCCGCCCTCCGCCGCACACGACGCTCCCGCCCACGCAGCCGCGCTACGTCCTCGTCCGGTCCTTCGCCTTCCACCCGTCCCTCTACCCGGGATACGCCCACCGGCGGACGCTCGGCTTCCAGCCGGGGCTCAGCAAGGCGCAAAACGAAGAGATCGAGCTCCGCGGCGGCGGGCGGACGATCGAGGCAGAGCTCGTGGACGACTCGCTCCTCCCTGCTGAGGACGAGGACGTGCTCGACGCGAGCGAGCGCGCGGCAAGGAGGGAGGAGCGTAGGCAGCAGCTGCGCGAGGAGAAGGAAGCGAAGGGCAGGCGCAGGAGCAACGGATGGAAGGATCACAGGAACCGCGAGTTCAAGCCGCCCACTCAGGCCGGGACTGGCTGGGCTGGCAGGTCCAAGGCCGACATCCTCGCGTCGGCTGTCACTTCCGGTTGAGGGTGCATGGCCATTACGATACGAGAACTGCGGCAGATGAGGTGTTACGATGAGCAGGGGGTGCAAGCGAGACTGGTAGGGCAGCAAGGAGGAAGGGAAGAGATCATGGGCGCGGATTGTCGAACGGGCTCGCCCAGGGATCCTTGCCGAGCGCCTGGTAGTCGGCCACGCGCATATCGTCGTCGTGCGCGAACGGATTCTCCGTCCGCCGGTGTTGAGCATAGATCGGCGCGTTGGCATGTGTGTACCGGTCGCTTGGCGACCCTATAGCGTGGTAGGGCGAGACATTGGCGGTGTATTCCGCTGGTGGGGGAGGCAGGGAGGAGGTATTGCCGGAGATGAACGCACGAGCGATGGGGAGGTTTGTGTTGGATGCGCTCGCCGCGTCCGAGAAGGGGTTGAGGGGCTGGGCGGTGAAGCGACGACTCGTCCCTTGCCGTCCGTCCTCGTCATCGTCATCCGTGAGGGCGACTGGCGAGGACGTCTGCGGGTTGAGCTGGGCCGCGAGCGCCGCCATGCGCTCCTTCAACTTGCTCTTCCACCCCGTCCCCGCCTCCTCCGGTGCGTGTCTTGCTTCCGGCTGCAGCGACGTCGCGCGCAGCGGCCACGGGTAAGGCGACGACCGCTGAACGCCCTTGTCGAACTCGAAGTACGAGTTCTCGCGGTCTGCTGGCGCGTAGGACGCCGCGGCGGGGTGGGTGAGCGGCCTGGGCGCCGTGAGGTGATGGTGAGAGGGAGAGAGTGGAGTCGTAGGGAGATCGCGATGGGGGACGGGGAAGGCGTCCCTGAACGAGGCGATCTTCTCGGTTATCGCTGGTAGGTCCTCCTCCGCTCCGTTATCTGCCGTGCGCCGCCGCCGCCGCTGTCGGCCGAGGACTTTGAAGACAGGCCATGCGCCGACAACCGCCTTGAAGTCGACCGGCTCGAGACCTTCGCGCTCGCGCTTCTCCCTCTGCGCGTCACAAACGTCCGTGACAATCCCGCCGATGAGAACGGCGACCCACAGACCGACGAAGATAGCGTGCACGATCTGGGCGGTACGCAGGCCCTTCTTGTAGTGCTCGATCAGGCGCTGCAGAACACCGTCCTTGTCGTTGCCGTCGCCGTCGTTTGTGCCGACTGCAGCGGCCGCGATCGGACTGACGAGCGCCGCCATTGTGTCGTTCGAAAGGGCGAACACGTCGTCAGGCACGACAGGCAGCGTGAAGTGCGCGTGGTCGTGGATCCAGGTGAGGGCCGTCTCCATCGCCGCGACTTTGGACCCGATCATGCAGTAGAGGAACGTATTGATAGGCGCTTCCAGGATTGTGGAACCGAACGTAGCGTTGACCGCTTCCGTGACCATCGAGTAGAAATCGACGAGGGTGGTGCTGAGCAGAAGGGCGGATTCAGCGACTAAACATTGCTTGAGTGAGAAAGAACGCACTTGAGAACAACCGTCGTGGTGTTGACCCATTCGCCGAACAGCTGGTCGTCCAGCATCTTCTGCGTCCTCGCGATGTCCTCGTTCAAGTCCGTCGCCCAGTCCTGTCCGGTGAGCGCGAGCCGATTGTTGAGCGCAGCCGTCATTGAGTTGGTCATGTCGTCGATGGACGATGCGGAGAGCGAGTTGGCCTTGTTCTCGATCGCCGTGACGGCCGCGAGCTGGAACCAGATCGTGATGAGGCCGATGGCGCCAAGAAAGAGTGGTGCGAGGGCGAGCGGATGGAAAATGAGCGCGACTAGGTGAGAGTACAGTGTCAGCGCGGACTGTCAGGCCTGCTCGAAGGGAAAGGACGCACCGAGCCACTTCCCCCTTCTCGTATTCCCCTTCCCGAGCCGCTTCCACCCTTCCAGCCCGCGCCACATCCACACGCCAACGATGCTCATTTGACTGAGCTCGACGAGCTCCATCACGTCCCGCTCGTTGTAGCCCTCCTTCTCTGCCTGCACGGACCGGTAGAAGCGGATGCGCTCGAGCAGGGAAGAGTACCGGCGCGTTTCAAGACAGAGGAGGACCGCGATGGCAATGAGGCTGTAATGAGTCTGCGTCAGAGTCCCGTGCGCACAGCAGGGAGAGAAAGACAACGTACATGACAATGACGAGCAGCCCGATGCCCCAAGCTTTGATCTTGGCGAGGTCGTGTGCGACTTCATCAACGAAGCTGAGGTCTAGGTCCGAACACAGGCTGTCGTTCAAGGTCGAGCTTGACGCAAGGAAGGCCGCCGTCGCGTTGGAAGATGACGAGGACGGCGTGAAGGTGAAGTTGGAGGTGGTCGAATTAATCATGTCCGACATTGCGTCGAATGGTTCGTCGATGCTGTCGGTGTTCAGCGCGAGTCTTCATCAGCTACGACAGCTTTCGGCAAAAAGGAGGGACACTGCGTACAAGCTGTCAAGTTTAGCCCGAACCTCGTTGAGCGTCGGCAGCGAGTTGTTGAGCTTGATGAGCTCTCCCTCGAGCGAGGAAGTGATGGTGACGTTCTCGAGACGAGAGAGGGCCGGGATGTCAAACTTGTCGATGGACATGGCAGAGATGCCCTGCACGAGAGTTCGGGAGTCAGAGATGGAACGCGAGAGAATAGCGAGGGAACACACAAAGACAGAGGTGATTTTGTTGATGCCCGACACCGCACTTTGAACAACCGAGTTGGCAGCAGAAACCTCGCTGCGGATGAGGGAGCGGATGCCGTTCAAAGTCGCCTTGACGGCCTTGCCGATCTACGGACAGAGATGCCGTCTCAGCTACAAACGCTGAATAGTGATAAACCGGGTCGCCGACGCACCTCGTCGATAGCGCCGATCAGGATGGCAAGCGCACCGAAGATGACCAGCTCCAAGCAGCACATGTACACGGAGCGGAAAGTGTCGACAAGAAACTTCAAGACTTCTTGGATGACAATGATCCTTGAGAGCGTATGCGCAGGGTTAGCACCGGTGCAGGACTCGGCGAAGGCATGCCGCAACTCACGCAAGCATAAGAACCATCCCGACGCCCTTGACACCCATCTCCACCATCTTCTTGTAAGCGCGCTCGCTCTGCTCCTTCATCAGGCTCGGTAAGTGATCTAGCGTTGCCGACGCCTTTTCCGCCGCTCGGCAGCCGGCCATAATCTCGCGCTTGGCGGAGTCGACTGAGCCGGTCGCTTGAGTCGCGAGGAGGACGAGGGTGAACAGGGCGAGGAGGAGAGCGAGCACGGAAGGTGAGAGCACTGCTAGGAAAAGATGGTGCCTCCGGGTGAGGTACGGTGGAAGCGGCTGAGAGGGCGTTGGCGGTGGAGGAAGCTCCTTGGAGGTAGGCGACGAGGTTGGGGGGTCGCTGAGGAGCAGGCGGCGCGGTGGTGAGCGAGGCCGGTCGTCTTCAACTTGATGGTTCGGAAGGAGAGTCTTGAGGAAGGCTTGTACCATGGTGGTGCTAGGTGAGGCCAGCTCAGAGGATGGTAGGAAGATTGTCTGGCCGGCAGACGTGGGTGAGGGAGGTAAGGCGGCGCGAGTCGATCCAGCCGAGCTACGTGACGAGGGGAGAGGGGGTAGTGAGTGTGTAGGGAGGGCAGGAGAGACCCCCAGAGCCCTATACGCCTAGTTCAGGGACGGGTGACGACCTGCGATGCACAAAGGGAGAGGAAGGAGGAGAGGAGGACAAAGGAGAAAGGGGCAGGTCGCTCGCCGTCAAAGGGAAGGGCAGAGTTCCCGGCACTGGATCACTCGCCGACCTACGGAAGCTGACCGTCAGCAAAGCATGTCGAGCGTGCAATACCTATAAGCTACCAGACTACTGGGCTGGTTAGCGCAGGAGGCATACTGGCCGTATGGTCGCGCGTGCTAGCTGTGGCCGTCGGCGGAAGTGCAGGCCGCCGCGCGTTAAGCATCCGACGCGCCTGATTTCAAGTTTTGTATATCTCTCCGCGGCCCTGCGCGCGCAAGCACACGGTTCGCCCCGTTCGACAGCTCTACAAGCCATCCCTTCCAAGACAGCAAAGTCGCTCATCAGGAACAGATCCAGCTCGCCCTACAGCCAGCGTGCGTCCTCCAGCTTCCTGTCGGGCGAAGGTGGCTGCGGCTGGTCGACGGCTTGCCGGCAGCGCATCGACACATGTGCCCCCAGGGCCCAAACCGCCTTCATCCGACCCGCACGCCACCCTCGCCAGCGCCTCCTCAAGTTGAGTGATTCTTCTCGCTGACCACAAGCTCCCTCTCATCACAGGCAGAGTCGACATGGGCAGCTGGGACTCGAGCAACACAGGCCCGTCTTCAGCGTCCATGGCCCTTCTACGCTCGGCGTCGCTCTCCTCCGCGCGTGGGCCGGACGCACGAGCTAGCAGGACCCGCCCTCGCCTCCCGCGGCATCACTCAGCATCCCAGTCAGACCTCAGCGACGACGAGACACGCGGAACCGGACGAGAAAAGGAGCTGGCTGTGCTTCTGGGCATGATCGGCCGTCGGGGCAGCTGGGACGCGAGCTCAGACGAGGGCGTGCAACTGGCTAGGGCGCCTCGCGCGTCCAAGTCTACGCAGATGGACCGGTCAAGGAGAAGTTGGCGCGAACTGTATACTGTGTGTACCCCTCTTTGCTCGCAGAACACTGGTGCCGACTGACACGAAGAATCGGCCTTCGCAGACGATCCCATCCCTCTTCAGCACCGGTTCGACGGCCTCCTCTGCCTCGAGGGCTCCCTCGTCGTGCTACATGGTCGGGAAGGCACCCGCAGTCATCGGCCTCGTCGAGACGTCCACGAACCAGCTCTTCGAATGGGTCGTCTCCAGCGAGGAATCCCCCAAACGACGCTCTCGCAGGCAGTCCCTGCGCTCCCTCAAGCATCTGAGGCAAAACTCGCTGCATATCGACACTCACCTGTCCGCGCCCCGCGCCCAGGGCCACCATGAACGCTCTACAGACCTGCTCCTCCCACCGTGGGACAGCAGAACGGCCGCTTCTCCTGTCGGCTCAGACACCACGATCCGCCCCGGCCTGTACCAAGTCGCCCTTGACTTCCATGCGGACCAGCGGCGCGCCTCTCCGGCACCTTCATGTCGCTCTAGCACATCCCGAGCGCAGGACATCGCGCCTGCGTCGCCACTCGCTGTCTGGGAGCGCAAGCACCGACGGTCCGAGAGCACTCCGCTGCCATCCAGCCTCAGCAACTCGGCTTCGTCGTTCGATTACCTTGCCACGTCGACCAGCTCCGTTTGCTCCTTCACACCTCGCGCTTCTCGCATACCGGTTGGATCGAGTCGAAAACACCCCTTCGCATCCATCTCCTCTCGCATGTCCTCTCCTCCGTCCATGGCTCCGCCGATCGCCTTCTCTGCCGCTTCGTCCTCGCACAACCATCAGCGCCGCGCATCGCACCGGCGGCACCCCTCAAAAGCGCCGTCGCTATCGAACACCATCTCGACCGCGCCGTCATCGCTCACGTCCCCAACGCACGCCTCGTCCTTCCACTTCCCGCCCGTCGTTGCTGCCCCCTCGTCCTCGTTCGCTCGCACCGGACGCTCGTACACCCAAAAGGATTCGGCAGTCGTGGACTACCGCTTTCCAGCCATCCCGTCCAGCCCGCCCCAGCTTGTCGAGGGCCTGTTGCCAAATTCGTCTACAGGCGCGGCCGCCTCACTTGGAATTGCAAACGCGTCCCTCGCAGACCTCGTCTTCGCCTCGCTCCGCCTGTCGTCCTCTACGTCCGGCTCGGCCCCCGACAGGACCACCGGCCGCGATCTGCATCGTGGCACGCTCGATGTCTTCGGGTCGCCCGTCGTCGCCGCCTCACGCACGTATCGGGCGGAGAAGGACGGCTTGCGCCGGAGCCGTACGACGGCTGGCACGTCTCGCCGCACTCGTCTGGAGGCCGCATCGCACTTCAATCCCCGCCCCTAGAGAGCCTCCACGTCTCTTCGCTTTCATCTGTGTCCTCTAGCCTTCATGTATTCTCACGACATGTCCTGTCTCGTCACGCCCTGTCCTCTCTTATCGTCTTTATCTTCCGGTCGTTCACCTTTCGAGGTTCTTATACGTTATGTCAGCTCGGGTCACGCTTTCTCGCTCGCTGGTCCTCGACGGTTCGCTGTGGAAGTCATTTGGGTTGCAAGTAGTCGCCCATCGTCCCATTCGCCTACGAGAACTTGTGGATAAGGTCCGGGTCTTCTGCGTACTCTTCGGCCGAGATCCACATCTGCCAGCACCAGAGTTCAGTCAGCAGGAGGCGATGAAAGGCGGCGGTCAGAGGCCACGGCCGGACCTTCTTGAACGTCGCCAGGTTTGCGAGGATTGACCCGCCGATCCACGTCGAGTACTTGCGCTCGGGCGGGGCGTAGATCTTAATCTTTATGTCCTTGAGCGCGATCCTCTTGACCTCGTTCAGCAGCCGGTCGCCGAAGCCTTTGCAGAGCGTCGTCCCGCCGCTGAGGACGATGTTGGAGAAAAGCGACCGCCGCAGGTCGAGGTCGGCCCGGTTGATCGAGTCCACCACAAGCTGGTGTGCGCCGACGTACTCCTGCCCGATAAGCTCTGGGTTGAAGATGATCTCAGGCGCGCGGTAGCGTTCCGAGCCGAGCTGCAGCAGTAGAGGAGTTGAGGTCAGCCAGGAAGCGGGTCAAAGGCGTAAGGTGCGAACGAACTCTGATCACTCGGCCGTCCGGTAGCCTGAACTCTTCGACAGCCCCTCTTCGCCCGCTTCCTCCTGCGCCAACATCCGCCCGCCCGCCCGCCCCGCCGCCGCCCGCGAGGAGCTCCTTGTCCTCCTTTGCTGGGTTGAGCGCGACGTAGCACGTCTTCTCCTTGATTGTCCGCACCGTCTCCATCTCTGCCGACGTCGACAAAATCGAGCCCGACTTGCGAAGGAGCAGCTGCAGGTGATTTGTGATGTCTCGGCCTGCCACGTCCACCCGTCGGATCGCGTGCGGCATCGAGAAGCCCTCATACACCGGCACCGCGTGCGTCACGCCGTCGCCCGAGTCGAGAACGATACCCGTTGTTCGTCCAGACGAGTAGCTGCAAAAGAGGTGATGGGTGGTCAGTCGGGTGCGGCACCGCGCGCAGAAACGAGCGCGCAGCGCGCAAGAAAGGGGACGCACAGGGCCAGTACGGCCTGCACCGACGTGAACAGCGCCGGCACATTGAACGTCTCAAAGAAGATCTGCGCAGCAATGTCCCTGTTCTGGCGCGGGTTGAGCGGTGCTTCGGTTAGGAGCACGGGGTGCTGCAACAAGATAGGGGGGAGGGGGGGTGGTTCAGCACACGCCGCGCGCTAGGTAGCTCGAGGGACAGACCTCCTCCGAGAGCGTACCCAGCTCTTCCGAGTACACCCAGCTCCATATCCGCTCCATGTCGTCCCAGTCCTTGACCTGCCGGTGCATCTCAGGATGTCAGCGGGCCGCAACGACGCGCTCGACACAGTGAAGGTATGGGCCGCACCACGCCGCCCTCCATGGGCCAGTTGAGCTTGAGCAGCCCGCGCAGCTCCTGCGCTTTGCGCCCGATGAACGTGTCGCCCGTGACGGCGCCCGCCATCACTCTAGGATGTTTTGGACGACCGACACTGCGCGAGGGGGAAGGCAGCTTCAGCCAGGCTGAGCTCTCAGGAGGTCGAAGCGCGACTCGTCAGGAGCTCACCATGTCGGGAAGAAGCACTTTGGGTGGTCCTGTCCTGCAAACCCGGCCTTTATCGAGCCCGTACCCTGCAGTACCAGCGTCTTCGGTGTTAACACAGCTCGTTTCGGGCAGCTGAAGACGGAAGGAGCGTACGTTGTCGATAACCACCGAGTTGTTGAGCGTAAGGACATCCTCGAACTCGCTGGCCATCGCGCAGTCTGATTTTGACTCCCGTCCGTGTGCTTCCTGGACACGTTGTGGTCGATGCTCTGCCTCCTGCGGTGATCTGCAGGGTCCCTGTCCGAGTGCTTGAGAATGCGTATGAGCTGAGGAGATGCTGTCAACGGACGAGAGGCGACGCGCTTGGACGCGCGCCTTCGAGGGTCTTGAGCAACCGTCACCTTGCGCCTTCCTCTAAGCAGTAACTGCAGCACAGCTGGACGTCAACAGCTAGTCCACGAGCAGGACGATCATGTTCTCGCCAGTCCGGTCCAGCACGCCAGTCTCGGCGTCGTTCGGGGGTTCGTCGGCCGCAGCGTCGGGCTCGCAGTCAGCCACACCGTCTCCCTCGTCCTGACCGTCGCTGGCCTGACCTCGCAGCTTCTTCTCACCGGCAGACCCATCACAAGATCGCGCACACTCTACTTTCAGTCAGTCAGGTCGACCTATGGCCACCATACGACGTCGTCACAGACGCCATACAGCGAGCAGTATCGCCAAGGCGACGACTCGGACGACGATGAGGCGGCCGGACTAATGGGCGCAGCGAGCCGGTCGACGAGCAAGGGCAAGGGCAAGGAGCGCGCCAGTGGTGAGGTTAGGATTGAGATGGGCGGCCTGCCACCAATATGGTCCGTCCTAGCGATCGGCGCGTGCTGTCAGCAGCCCTCAGGCTGACCGGTAGTGAGCTGTCGCTTGTCGCGTGCAGGGTCGACATCTCCGACGAGGTCAACACCCTCTTCGACCAGGCAAAGACGAAGAGTAAGTTCCTGCCGTTTCATATTGTTTGGATCGTGCTAACGGGTTCGAGCATGGGTGTAGTCGCGTCACTCGACAAGATGCACGCCAAGCACGTCCTGCCCGGCTTCAAGGACCGGTCCGCGGAGGAGCGCGACATCGAGACCATGACACAGAGTATCACCAAGGTCCGTGCGCTGTCATTCAGACACTAGGAATCTCCACGCTGATTGATGTCGACATGCTCCGTAGGACTTTCGCAAGGCGCAGGACCTCATCAAGCGCATCAAACCCGAAGCATCTTCCGAGGCCGAGTACAAGTCGACGCTCAACCTCCAGCGTGGTCTCGCGGCCAAGGTACAGGACCTGAGTGCGGGGTTCAGGAAGAAGCAGCGGTCGTACATGGAGAGTGCGTGGCGCTCCACCTGGAGGCTGCGTGGGCTCCAGCTGACTGACTCCCCTCCCCGACACTTTGACAGAGCTGCAAGGACATGCCAGCAAGAGCAAAAGCTTACTCAAGACTTCGGGCGCTGCGATGCTCATGTCTCGCGAGCAGGAGATGGTTGCGCTGGAGGACGACCTTCAGGCGGTGAGTGCGCGCTTGACGTACTCGCAATCCCCAGCAACACTGACGTCGGACATGGCCGCCCAGACGGGCCAGCTCCTGACGAGCTCTCGGATGGACGCGACGATCCGCCAGCGCACGCATGAAATTGACAACATCGCCAAGTCAATCACGGAGCTTGCTGATCTCTTCCGCGACATGGGTGATATGGTCGTCGAGCAGGGGACGATACTGGACTCCATCGAGTACAACCTCGAAACGGCGGGGAGAGAGATGAAGGCGTCGGCTGAGGAGCTGGAGGTCGCAACGCAGTACGGCTCGTCCTCGTTCCTCACTAGAGTGCGCCGCCTGACGACCTTCTCCCCCGCAGGTACCAAAAGAACACCGGCCGGCGCAAATGCATCTTCCTCCTCATCCTTATCATTGTCGGCCTCATTGTACGCCGAGTCAAGCTCGCTCCCGTTGGATGTCCGCTGATCTTGTTCGCCGTCCGCAGCTCGTCCTTATCTACAAGCCGCGGACGCACCCCTCACCTCTGTCATCGCCACCGGCCGCCTCGCCCCTCGCTTCCGCCGCGATCAATTCCGTGCATTCGCGTGAGCGCTGCAAGTTACCCTTGAGACGTTCGGACGACTTCAGTGCCAGCACGCTATTGTCAGGGCGGGACGAGGAGCGCCGTTGGCTGATGCGGCGGCAGCGGCGCAGGGACGAACGCCCATCTCGAGCTGAGAGACCACCAGATTGCAGCAGATGACTATGCTCCTGATCTTTCCTCGCGCATCGTCGAGACGACGTGCTCTGAGCGCAGTTCCAGTGATCATGGGCGACGCATCGGAAGGGAGGACTAGCAGCAGCGTCAGCGATCTTTTCCTCCGCCTCGAACCCCGCCTTCAGGCTTCGCTCCCCTCCATCTCGCCCCAACGGCAGCGTACATACCCTCTTCTCCTCGCTAGCCCCTTTCGCATGCCGCCTCGTCGCGCCCAATTCTCCGGTAAGCTGTCCGAGCCGAGGGCGCCCGGAGGCAGCCAGCCCGCCA
This sequence comes from Cystofilobasidium ferigula, assembly GCA_014825675.1. NCBI lineage: Eukaryota > Fungi > Basidiomycota > Tremellomycetes > Cystofilobasidiales > Cystofilobasidiaceae > Cystofilobasidium > Cystofilobasidium ferigula. The sequence goes on from MVAM01000173.1 coordinate 13,958, forward strand.
CCCCGACCGCGTCAACGGCCAACGGCAAGGCAGCCCCGCCGCACCTTGCTCCGGCTCACAACCACGGCCAAACGATCTTTGACCTGCAGACGCCCGTTGTGTCCAAGCCTGGCTCTCCGGCGGAGGAGCAGGCCGCGGAGGAGGACGTCTGCTTCATCTGCGCCGAGCCGTTCAAGTACTTTAGCGTCGGAAGCTGCAACCACGCGCGTCCCTCCTGCCGCTCTGACTTGCTTGACGTTGGACAGGAAACTGATGCACGACTCTCTGCTCTCTCCAGCGTACCTGCCATGTTTGTGCGTTGCGTCTACGAGCGCTTTACAAGCGCAAGGAGTGCACCTACTGCAAGGTGCGTCGTCTCGGCTGCTCCCGACCCTTCCCTTCCGCTCAGCGCCCTGACCTTGTACTGCAACCACTTTAAACAGAGCGAGAACGAGGAGGTCATCTTCACAACGTCTCCTGACACGCCTTACGACGAGCTCATCCGCACCGACTTCAAGGACGACCGGCTCAAGATCATGTTTGAGAGCGCCGACATGGTGCGCTCTCCCTCTCTCGCGCCAGATTCGACACGACGGGCTGCTGACTCGCGGCGGCTGCAGATGGAGGACTCGCTCTTGTTGCTGAGGTTCAACTGCCCGGAGAAGACGTGCGACTACATCGCCGGCGGATGGGGCGACCTGCGCCAGCACGCCTCGCACCGTCATGGCGCTGAGCTCTGGTGCGTCATGACGCGCCGCTCTTCAGGCGGCTTTCCTGCTGAGATCCTTACCGTTCGCGAATTTCGCAGTGACGTGTGCATCAAGTTCAAGAAGGTCTTCTCACACGAGCAAGAGCTCTACCCGCCGGTCCTGCTGCCGCATCACCTGCCGTCGCGCGTCCCTGCCCGCGGCCGCCCGCCTGCGCTTCCGCGCGGGATGGAGATCACGCCGGAGATGGGCATCCACCCGATGTGCGTACCGTGCGTGGCCCTGACTGTGCGGTTACAGTGCTGACATCTGGTCATGCTCCTCCAGGTGCCAGTTCTGCCGCATGTGCTTCTTCGCGGAGGAGGACCTTGCCAAACACATGAAGGAGCGCCACGAGGAGTGCTTTGTCTGCAAGCAGGCCGGCGTCAAGTCCTTGTGCGTCCCTTAGAGCCTTACTCGAGCACGTTGGAGGCTAACCTTTTGCGCGGCCCTTTGCAGCTTTGCCAACTACCAGCAGCTGGAGAAGCACTTCGGGTGAGCCCCCGTTCTCTTTGCGCGCAGACGGTCAGCACTGACCTTTGACTGTCTTCGCAGCGCGGATCACCACCCCTGTTATGACCCGCAGTGCCTCGAGAAGAAGTTTGTTGTCTTCGGCTCGGACATGGACCTCAAGGTCCACCAGCTTGCTGAGGTTCGTCCAGTTTCCGGCGCTCAACTCACGGCTGCGCACTAACCCTAGACCTTTGCCTTCAGCATGCCGGCCAAATGACCCAGCGTGATCTTGCAGCCGCGCGCAAGGTCCAGATCTCCATGTCGTACGACGACCCCCGGGGCTCGTCCTCGCGACCCGGCCCGAGTCAGCAGAACCGCGAGCGCAACAACGCCAACAACAACGCCCGCAACGCGCCCACCGCGCGCGGCGAAAGTTTCCCAACCCTCGGTGGCCAGGCGCAGGCGCAGGCTAATTCCTCCCGTCGCGAGGCGTTCGGCGCCAGCTTGAGCACGCCTAGCTCGGATGCTGCAGAGGGCGACGATGCCGAACGGGCGGTCATGGCGTGTGTCCCCCGCTCACTATCTCTCTCGCGCCCTGAGTGCTGACCGAGCATCTGCGCCTGTAGAGAGCACGCTACACTCCTCACCCGCGTCTCGCTCCTTGTCGACCACTCACAGGCCAAGATGGCCGTCTTCCGTGCCGTTATCGGTGGCTACAAGGCCGGCCAGAACGGCGTCGACGACGTCATGGACACGCTCTACAATATCTTCGACCACAATGTCGAGGCGACGGCCAACGTCGCGACCGCTTCTGCCAACCTGCTCACCGGCGTCGATGACGACAAGAAGAAGGATCTGCTTGCGAAGGTGTCCAGCTGGCGGCGCGAGGTAAGCAACGCCTTCTTTACTTGGACGCGACCAATTCACTAACGCCGCACAACCTTGACTTCCTGCAGCACCAGGCCGACTACCCTTCCCCTCGCGCAACGACGAACAACGGCAATGACCGCGGTGTGACGCGCGGCACCGGCTACGCAGGCATTGCCAGCGGCCGCGTTGTTGACGTCAAGCAGTCGCTCCGAGGGCAGGCCTCCCGCCAGGTCTGGGACCGAGTCGAGCGCGCCGCCTCGTCGCCGCAGGCTTCCTCCTCGCGCGCACCCTCGCAGCCCGGCCCTTCGACGTACGCAACCCACTTCCCTCCGCCCATGTCCTCCGGCCCTACGCCTGCCCAGGCCGCCGGTCGGGCACCTGGGAGCCTCGCACCGATGCCCTCGAACCGCGCGCCGAGGCCGCCGACCGGCAACGGAGGGCGCGCAGTCCCTGGCTCGACGGCCTGGGCGTCGCAGCAGTCGAGCACTTCGTCATCTGCCTCTGCGTTCCCTGCGTTCCCTCCCCCTTCGGCCTCGCTCGGCCAGGCCGCCGCCCGTCCCTCGCCCGTCTCGGTCAATTACGCCACCTCGACGTCGTCGAGCGCCAGCCGGACCGCGCCCAAGACCTCCAAGCCTGTCAGCCTCGCCTCGTTCCCCTCCCTGCCGTCGAGCAATGCCAGCTCGAGCGCGGCTGAGCGCCGCGCGCTGTTCGAAAAGCCGAGCAAGCGGCAGGAGATGATCAAACGCGTGACGGGCCAGGGGGAGGCGCCGGCCCAGGTCGCGTGGGGGTCGGGCAACTCGAGCGGCACGACCTCGCCACCTGTCGCCTCTTCATCCTCGACGGGCAACCCAGCCGACGCTGTTGCTCCGAGTGCAGGTGGCGGCGGGGGCAAGAAGAAGAACAAGGGCAAGGAGGTGCTCTTCACTATCAGCGCTCGCCCTAGATAGAGCGTTCATGCGCACGAGGATGCATGTTCAGCCTTCCGTCCCTTGTCGAAGTTCTTGCGATTAGGTTGCATACGGATCACTCAGGGTTTCGGCGCGTCGTGAGAAGGATATGAGAGGAGGGCAGTTGGGTGCCGTGAAGGAAACGCCAGTACAGGAGGAGTTGGACCGAGTGCGAAGCGAGGTTTCAGGTACAGTGGGGACTCAACGGAGTGTAGTGAAAGAGAGGAAGGTACAGCTCAGAGCCTACGCTTGCGCTAGGTAGTGCGGCGTGCGTCTAGCGCGTCGAAGGAAGGACTGTGGATGGAGGCGGTGAGGAACGCCAAAGCATCGCCGTCGCACGCGTCAAGTGTCGCTAAGGTCTGGGGATGGTCGCTGTCCGACGTCGCTGGTCAAGCCTGCTGGCAGCCAGCCGTGTTAGCGAAGATTCTGAGCGCATCGCGAGGGGCTCACCTGCACGCGCCGCTCAACGAGGCCCGACCGGTTGCCCGTTATCTTCTTGGCCGACGGGTGGTTGAAGTGCCAGGCGAGCAGAGAGCCGATGATGTCGATGATAACGCCCAACACGATCCAGAACATGGGGCGGACCATCGAGACGCTGCCGTTATACTTGCGGAGCCAGTTTGACTGCTTGGGTTGCGTCTCGGCGCGGTGAGCGACCATCTGTGCAGGCATGCTTGTCAGCCGCGGCAACATACCGAGCTGAGGGAGACGACGTACGGAGAAGCGGTCCCAGATTGCGCTCCTCTCCCCAGTCTCGTCCACCCATAGTCAGCCGCGACGTCGCCACGAGCACATCCTTGTCGTCTTCCCCTGCAGCAACGCGCGTGCGCCGCTCTGTTGAGCTCCATGAGGGCACAAGAGACGGGGAAGGGACTTTAGCGAACGGCCAGACGAAAGATGGGGTCGGCTGGATGTTCGTCTGGATCACAGACGGGGGGGCTGCGCGAGAAGCGGCCATGTACGATGGAGGAGGCGCTTGCGGAGGGCTGGCGCGTGCAGGTTTTTGCAAGGTGTAGTACGTCTGCCCGTGGTGCTGAGTGCTGAAGTAGTCATTAGCGGGCTGCACGCGCTGCGGTGTGCCGTGGGCGACGACGATGGACGGCGATTCAGGTCGAGCCATTCGGCATTGCGGAGAGAAAGGAGGAGGCTGTCAAGGACGAGTACAACGAGGTGTGGCCGTTGCGCACTCTGGGCCGGACGTAGGTCATTTTTTGGCTCTGCTGACGAACCGCTGGGGCTTGTGCTGCTTCCCGTCGTATGGCGGCTGAGTTGCGGCGGCCTAAGCAGAGCCGGGCATGTACGTACGCCCTGAGAACGGGCGCAGCGTCAACTCAGCATCGCACTGAGCTTTTCAGCAACGAAGCACTCACTAAGACATAGGGAGGTTGCGAAGAAACTTCGCAAGTTCGGGACGGCGAAGCTAGGATGAGGAAATGAGCGAAAGGAAGGAGTGTCGGGGAGCGCTGCAAACGGGCGAGCAGCTCAACCTCCAGCTCGGCGACTGCCGAGAGGATCGCGACAACGCAACCAGAATCGTAAAGCCGAATCGAGGATAGTGCAGGGGCAGGCTGGAGCGAACGCCTAAGCTGTGCGGCCAGATCATCGATAGCGTCAGCGCAGGGAGCGGAGCAAGGGGCGCGCAGTACTGGACGAGGGCGAAAAGGAAGGCAGGCTGACCAGCAAGGCAGCACGACAGGAGGTCAGGCAAGAAGTGAGCAGGCGGAATTGAAGGACCAGCTGGCCTTCCTTCGTTCCTGCGCCAAGAAGATCTCGACGGTGATGGCATAAGGGCGAAGGGAATCGAGCGTCAACCTCGGGGGATGTGCGCAGGTTGCGCCCCGAACGACGCTCGGACGCCGGCAACCACGACAGCAGTCAGCAACGACTGCAGCAGAGGAATCTTCAGGTCAGCCCGAGGATGACGAGCTGGCCCGCTAATGTCGTAAAGCAAGCTGGGTGGACGACAGGGGATGAAGTGGCCCGCTGTAGACTAGTCGGAGGCGGCGGAAAGCAGCCACCCCCAACGACGACCATACCTCCGCAGCCCATACAGCCCCGATCCTCCTCGGACGGCCCAGACGGTGTGCTAAAGAGCATTCTTGCTCAGCTCTAGGTCCAGCTCGACGCTTGAGAGCGTCATCGCCCAGCACTCCCCCATCAGCCGTCCACCACTGCCCCTGCCCCTAGGCCTTCCCATCCTCCTCCCTGGACTACGTAGCGCAGATGGCGTCCAACTCGTTCCAGCAGCTCAACGCGAGCTCGGGGAAGACCAACAAGCTCGCTTTCCTTACGCAGGTTGCCCCGCCAAACTGGGTTGGAGGTCTCGGTCGAGGGTGAGCTCGTCCCTGCTGCTGCTGCTGATCAGCTCTGCCACTCAGCGAGCTCGGCGAACTGATTGTCGTTTCTCGCCCTCCGCTTGCAGAGCATCCGGCTTCACCACCCGCTCTGATATCGGTCCTGCGCGTGTCCAGGCCGAGGCAGCCAAGGAGGAGGGCGACGGTGCAGCCGACAGCGGGCGCGGCGAGGAGATCCTCGGCAACCCGGACCAGTTCCAGGACCCGGAGAATGAGTCCAACATCTTCGCAGGCACGGTTTACGAGCAAGACGACGAGGAGGCGGACCGCGTGTGGGAAAGCGTAGACGAGCGCCTGGATGAGCGCAGGAAGCGTAGAAGGGAGGAGACAGAGGCGGAGCAGCTCAAGGCTTTCCGGGCAGCCCAGCCCAAGATCCAGACGCAGTGCGTGCTCGCCCTGCCCACGTTCGGCCGCCGCTTGGAGTTGACCTTTGCTTTGTGCGCAGGTTTGCGGACCTAAAGCGTGGGCTCGGCGCAGTGACCGACGCCGAGTGGGCGAACCTGCCCGACGTCTCCAATATGACGGGCAAGAAGACGAAGCGCAACCCACGCTTCGACCGCGAGTACGCCGTGCCCGACTCTGTCACGCTCGGCAACCTTGCGCAGTCACAGACGGAGGGCGCGCTTTCGGAGGAGCAGATGGTGCGTACCGCTTCGTCCTTGAGCTGCTGTGCGGGCTGACGGATCGTCGTGCGCATCGCCGCAGAGCGCATCGACACCTGGAAGCGGCGCCATGACAGACCTGGTGGAGATCGGTAACGCGCGAGACAAGGTTCTCTCGCTCAAGCTTGACCAAGTGCGTCTTCTTGCGTGTCTCTCAGTATTCTACCTAGCTGACCAGTCGTGCTGCGCGGCTGTAGAGTGCATCTGACGCGGCTGCGAACGGCCTGTCATCGACGGTCGACCCCAAAGGCTACCTCACAGGTCTCAACAGCATGGTCGTCCAGTCCGACGCACAGATTGGGTACGTCCTCCGCCTCCTTTGAACGTTTGTCGCACTCGGCTGATGAGAGCGATGCCCGTACAGCGACATCAAGCGTGCGCGCGCCCTGCTCGACTCAGTCATCAAGACGAACCCGAAGCACGCACCGGGCTGGATCGCCGCCGCAGCCCTCGAGGTGCACGCCAAGAAGATGGTCGCGGCGCGCAAGATCATTGCAAAGGGGTGCGAGATGTGCCCGAAGAGCGAGGACGTCTGGCTGCAGGCGGCGGAGCTCAACGTACGTCCTTTGTTATGCCTTCTCTCGGCGGCGCAGCACTGAGTTCCTTCATCCCCTGTGTTCTCCCAGATCCCTGAAAACAGCAAGCGCATCCTTGCCAACGCTGTTCGCGAGATCCCGCAGAGTGTCAAGATCTGGCTGAAGGCGGCGTCGCTCGAAACCGACATCAACCGCAAGAAGAACGTCCTTCGCAAGGGTATGTCCCTCTTCTCCAGCCTTTTGAGGGTCGAAGCCAAATTGCTGACCTTTACGTCCTTCCCGCCGCAGCCGTCGAGACCATTCCGAATTCGGTCACGCTTTGGAAGGAGACGGTCAACCTAGAGACGGACCCTGCGGATGCGCGCGTCCTGCTCGCGCGAGCCGTCGAGTTCGTGCCGACGTCGGTCGACCTGTGGCTCACACTTGCGCGGCTCGAGACGCCCGCCAACGCACAGCAGGTCATTAACAAGGCGCGCAAGACTATCCCAACGTCGCACGAGATCTGGATTGCTGCCGGCCGCCTAACCGAGCAAACGGGCGACGTCGCGAAGGTCGAGAAAATTATGGCGGCCGGTGTCGCCAAGCTCGAGGCGCTTCAGGTCGGGCTGGGCCGTGATGTCTGGATCAGGGAGGCAGAGCGCTGTGAGGCCGAGGGTTCGCCGGTGACGGCGCAGGGCATCATCAAGGCCTGCCTGCACATCGACGTTGAAGAAGACTCGCGGCTGAGCACCTGGATGGAGGACGCCGAGGGCGCGGCGTCGCGCGGTCGGTTCGAGACGAGCCGCGCTATCCGCGCGTACATGATCAGCGTCTTCCCTGACCGGCGGCAGGTGTGGTGGTCGGCGGCGCAGTTCGAGAAGGCGCACGGCACCTAGTGCGCTCCCTTTGCTCTCTTTCCAAGCCTATGTACAGCAGCTGACCTTCAACCTTCACCCGCAGCGACGACCTTCAAGAACTGCTCGCCAAGGCCGTCGTCCACTGCCCGCGCGCAGAGGTCCTCTGGCTCATGGCCGCCAAGGAGAAGTGGCTGCATGGCGACGTCCCCGGCGCGCGCGGCATCCTGCAGAACGCCTTCCAGGCCAACCCGCAGTCCGAGGCCGTCTGGCTCGCTGCCGCAAAGCTCGAGGCCGAGAACGGCGCGATGGACCGTGCGTTGGAGCTGCTCGCCAACGCTCGCCAGCAGGCCGGTACCGAGAAGGTGCGAAGTTCTTTGCCCATCGTCAGTCTGTCATCAGTTGCTGACATCCTTTCCCTCTCTTGCAGATCTGGATGAAGTCCGCGGTGCTCGAGAGGCAGCAGGGCAGCCTCGATCAGGCACTCAAAACGCTCGACGAGGGCATCGTCAAGTTCCCGACGTTCGACAAGCTCTACATGATCAAGGGCCAAATCTTCCAGGACCGCGATCAGGTCGCGCAGGCGCGCGAGACATACGCCAAGGCCGTCAAAGTCTGCCCCAAGTCGATCCCGCTCTGGATCCTCGCCTCGCGCCTCGAGGAGAAGGCCGGCATCGCCATTAAGGCGCGCTCGCTTCTCGAGAAGGCGCGGCTTGTCAACCCGAAGGAGGCCGAGCTGTGGGAGGAGAGCGTACGCGTCGAGGAGCGCGCCGGGAGCGCAGCGCAGGCTCGAGCCGTCCTTGCGCGCGGTCTGCAGGACTGCCCGTCGTCTGGCCGCCTGTGGGCCATCGCGATCTGGAACGAGCCGCGACCGCAGCGCAAGACCAAGGCGGCGGACGCGCTCAAAAAGACCAGCGATGACCCGGTCGTCATTGTTGTCGTTGCGCGCCTGTTCTGGGCGGACCGCAAGGTCGAGCGCGCCCGCCACTGGTTCGGCCGCGCGACGGACGCCGACAAAGACCTCGGCGACAGCTGGGCGTGGTGGTACCGGTTCGAGATGGAGCACGGCGAGGAGGTGCGTTCAGTTCCCTGTCCATTGTCGACTTTGGCTGACGTCTGTCTCTCATTGCAGGAGCGTCGGCAGTCTGTCATCGACAAATGCACCGCAGCCGATCCGCGGCATGGGCCCGTCTGGCAGTCGGTCAACAAGGAGCTCACAAATCAGGGCAAGTCGGTGGCGGAGATCCTGAAGATCGTGGCAGCGAGGGTCGACTGAGGCGCCTCTGGATGACCTCATGGAGTCGCGCATGCTTCTCGCAAGCTGCCTAAGAAAACCGCTGGAGCGGGGGTCACAGGTGAGGGGCATGGTATCGGACGTTCACAGCGTGAGAAGGGACGGACGACTCAATCCCAGTTGAAGAAGCTGCACGCAAACCGGTTGACGAGGTCAGCGAAGCGGAGGCGAGCGGGGACGTCAGCCAGACTTGACTCACCCCCAGCCGAGCGGCCCTTCGTCCAGGCTCATGTCGACCTTGCCAGTGCTGCCAAATGCGGTGCCGGCACCGAGGGCCACGACGAGCGGAGCGAAGTGATCATCGGCCGGCACGGCACGCTTGTAGTCGAGCCATTTGCGGACCTCCTTGAGCTCTTCGACTGAGCCGACGCTCGAATTGACCCAGTCACACGTGCGTTTCAGAAACCCTTTGCCGTACGCGGCCGAAGAGCCGTACATGTAGTCGCGCAGGTTGTGGACCGGCTGGCCTGAGCCGAGGATGAGGTAGCCCTGCTCGCGCAGGGGTGCGAGGGCGCGGCCGAGCGCGAACGAGCCCTCGAGCTGCTGCGAAAGGACTGGACGAGGGAGGGAGATCTGAAGGAGGGGAGCAGGAGGAGGCGCCGACTCGGGGAACATGACCTTGCCGGGCACCCAGGCGCCGTGGTCGAGCCCGCGGTTCTTGACCGCCTCCCACTTGACACCGGCCGCAGACAGCGCGCTAGTCACCTCGGCGATGCCCTTCGCGTCCAGCCACTCGTGCTTGAACGTCTGCTTGTAGTAGTGCGCGGGGAAGCCGCCAAAGTCGTAGATCAGGTCGGTATGGTTAGTGTTGACTGGCGAAGGCCTCGTACCATTGTCAGTTGCTGCGCCGAGCGTGCAGAAGACGAGGGCCGGCAAGCTCACCGAGGATCTTGTCATTGTCCGACTCCCAGTGCGCGCTGAGGATGACAATACCCTTGAGGCCGCCCGGACGCGAGGCGTGGATTGCCTGAATCGCCTTGCCGGTCTTTACCCACTGCTTGTACGCAGGGTGCTCGACGTCGAACAAGGTGGGAGGGCCCTGCACAACAGTGAAAGGCGCGCGTCAGCAGCATTTCATGCAAAGCAAGGATCGCGTTGGACGTACACCGTGCGAGACGAAGTAGACGGGAGCACGGAGAACGTTTGTTGCCGCAGAGGCGGCAACTGTCGAGGCGGGCGCGGTAACCATCTTGTCGAGGTCGGGGGTCGAAGCCGGGGTTGTCGGGCTTGAGCTGGTGAGGAAGGTGTGGAGCAGGTAGGCGGCAGCGAGTCCGACGAGCGCGGTGAGGAGCTGGAACAGCGACGGGAGAGTGGTGTTGGCGCTGGAGGAAGTCGTTGCAGGGGAGGCCGCAGAGTCGGCGGAGGGCATGAAGCTGGGTGGATGATGAATCGAGGGCGCAGAGCAACGAGGTTGACGGGGAGCCCTTCTGCTGCGAACTGGGAGAAAGATGCAGGATGGCCGTCGCTTGTCAGCAGCCAGCCGCGGGCAGGCTTACATGAGCAAAAGGATCATGCGAGAGGGCGTGACGAGTTGCTGTCGTGCGAACAACTGGCGGTGAGAACGGCGGTTCTCATGCTGCAGGGAGCGATAATCTCGCCTTGCCACATCTACAAGTTGGTTTTTCGGACGTCTACGAGCTCGGGCGGGCTGATGGGGAGAACATGCAATACCCTAGCGCTCGTCGTCGTCGCTCCGTGGTTCGTCGGTGCTCGACATAAAGCTCGCGACAAGATCCCTCCCGCGCTGCGCATCATCCTCGCTCTCCCTCGTCGTTGACGGCGCGCTGCCCTGGTCGTCCGTCTGTGCAAGGGCACGCAAGGTCTGCAGGCGCCCCTCCCTCTTCAGACGCTGCTCGCGTGCCGAGTCATCTTCGTCCTCGCGGTCGTCCGGGATGCGCACCGACTCCTCAACCACAGCAGCCTGCGCCGTCGACGGGACCTCTGCGTTTGCCGCACCCGGCACCAACGATGGCTCGACGTCGCTATCCTCGTCTTCCTTCCAGCCATCCTCGATCCAGCCGATGCTCCGTGCGAGGCCCTCGATGAACTGCCGGACGACGGCGCGCTCGCCCAGGTAGCTCTGGTCGAACCACCAGTTGAGGGCGATACATGGCTCGTGCTTACGGTCCTCGTCGAGCGGCGGCGACTGGCGGACGTGGTGATACCATTGTGCGGGGAGGTAGAGCGAGTAACCCTCGGGGACGTTGATGGCGAGCGGCTTGGTGAGCTGCGTGCGGTCGGCGGCGGTGTAGACCGACGGACGGGGTATCGAGGGATCGAAGGACGTCCACGGGATGGAGGGTGTGGATATCGGTGACGGAGTGAGGGTGAGCGGTGAGCCACTATCCGTCGAAGGCCGAGTCCAGGTTGCGTGCGGGTACAAGCGGGCTGCGCGCGAGCAGGGTGTTCATCAGCAAGGAACGTTTGCGGAAGCGACAGCATACGCACTACCCAAAAGAACGCCCTCCACCGGGGGGAGGACAGTGAAGATCTTGATGCCGCTGACGACGGAGTATACGTTTTCATAGTTATCCTTGTGCAGGCTGGTCCTGCTGCGCGAGCTGCCGATCCAGAGATTGACGGCATCCGGCTCCTCGCCTGCAGTAGGAACAAGACTGTGTCAGACCTTGAAGTGCATGACCGCAGAGCGAGAGGAGCAGATGAACCGAGCGCTTCGGTCGCCCAGGGCAGCGTGGACGGGATGTCGTCCTGCAGAGCGGCATACTCGGGCTCCTCCTCGTACGGCGAGTAAACGTTGCCGTTCTGCGACTGGAGGTAAAGCACCTCACGAGGTAGCTCGGCGTCCTCCGACTCCTTGGCCGATAGCTGCGCAATGAAATCCCTTAGAAGCATGTGCTCGTTGTGCGGTTCGACGAAGTAGGTCGTGCGCGCGCCGTCGTCCGCGACAACCTCATGAAGCGAGTCTGCGTTCCTTCGATCCGTCCACAGTATGGGTGTCAGTGTGAATATCTCCCTACGAGCAATGGTCTGAGAGGGGGTCGCACCCGTCCGGTGTGACAGAGACACTGATCTTCTTGTCGCCGAGCTTGCGAGCAAGATAGTCCGCCGTCCACAGCTTGTAGTCCGGTATGCTCGAGTCCGTCTTGAATACGACCGGTCGTGAAAGCGCTACCATCTGGCTGAACTCGAGCGCCGTCGGCGGGCGATCAAGGACCGCAACTTGGCTTCCGTTCATGCCTGCGCGCATACAGGGACATGGGTGTCAGCCCGCGCTCGCCTTCGACAGCCGGAATGAACGTACTCTGGTACTCGCGCACGAGGCGCAGAAGCTGAGCCTCGATCAAATCGGTCATGGCGTGTAGCTTGACGTCGAGGAAGAGCGGGAAGGGTCCAGGGGGCGAAGGGCTGAGCGCTGAAGTTGAGAACCTGTCGACCGTCGCGCGCAGGGTCTATCGCTCGGGGCGCAGAGGTCTTGTCAGGCCAGGGTTCTACTGCAGCATGGAAAAAGCGGTAACTGTGTTGCTTACCTGCAGCTACTCGTGCGCTTCCAAAGTACCCGAGGCGCCAAGGGGCGAGGCAAGGAAGCTGGCTGCTGGTCGTTGTCAGAGGTTGCCCCTGCAAACCCCGCCGCCGCGTCACTTCGGCAGCGCAGCCAGATCGACAAGAGATCGTGCTGACCCTCAACCCGCTCTCAACGCACTGCAAGCTCACCCCGACCCGACATGTCAAACGCACCGTGGATCTCGGTTCTACAGGACCTGCTCGCGAAGCACAAGAAGGAGACGAGTGAGTAGAAAGGGCCGGCGACGACCTTCTTCAGCCCCCCCCCCCCCCCCTGCTCCCCTCCGATGGATCGCTTCAGCTGATTCCGCTTGCACCTCGTCACTGCAGCCTTCTCGATGGCGACACTCTCGTCCTTGACACCGCCAACTGTCGCCAACCGGTCGCTCATCTTCCGCTCGCTCGTGGACGGCACGAACTCGCTTCTCGCAACGACCGACATCCGATCGAAGAAGGTGCGCGAGCTGCGCGAGGTGTCCACCCAAGCGTCCATCTGCTGGTGGATGCCGACGCCCAACGTCCAGTTTCGCATCAAAGGATCGGTGCGCGTTATCTCTGCGGGCGAGGCTGGATGGGACGCGAAGCGAGACGAGACGTGGAAGGCGATGAGCGGACACCTGCGCGCAACCTTCGCCCGACCGAACGCACCGGGATCGCCGCTTGGAAGCTACGACGAAGGAAAGGAATGGGAAGAGACGATCCCGGCGGACGAGGCTGTGCGTTGCATTCAGCCGACCTGATGCAACGTGTGCGATGAACTAACTTCGATGAACTGACTTGCTGCGCACTCGCTTTCCCCTCCGCGCAGGACGCAGAAACCGAGAAGCAGAAGGACGCTGTCCGGCTGGCGAAGTCAAACTTCGCTCTGGTACGTCTCTTGCTCGCGCATAACCCTCATGCTTTGGCCGCCTCGCTGACCTTTAGTATCCTAACGCGCAGCTGGTGATCGACCCAATCGACGTGGACTACGTTGAACTCGCCGTCATCCCGAATCGCCACACGGCCTGGCGGCTGCAGGGAGAGGAGTGGAAGGAGGAGATCATGATTCCGTGAAGGACCCGAGAGAACGACTATACTGAATGTCATGGCGCGCTGCCCTGACTTCGTCATGCGCTCGAGCGGGTGCGCGCCACCCCTACTCTGCTGCCCTGCGCTCACTGGCCTTGCGAGCGAATGCGCAAATCCCGAGCGCATGTTCAGGACTCCGTAAAGGCGGCTTGAGCCTCGTCTGCGAGTCACGCTGCCTGCTGCAGGTTCATGTTCCCTGGTGCGGCGACGCGACGACTTGCGCGCGTGCGCCGCCCCATCAGGTCCTCGACGACGCCCGCGCCTTGCCCTAAGCCTCGACCCCTTCCCTCCTCCGGCACCGAACTTTCTAGCTGGCCAACTGGCAGCGCTCTTCAACAGTCCCTAGAGGACACTTCGGCGTCAGCTTCGCAGCGTGAGCGCCCGAAGCTTCAAGGGCGAAAGCACGACCTCGCCTTCCCCTGGCTCGTTCGTGTCGGCTCCTCCTCCCCTGGCCGCTCTCTCGAGTCAAGCACACGCACTCGCGACCCTCCAGCAGGCCAGGGTCGTTCTGAAGACCGTCTGTGAGCGTCGCGTCATCGGCGTCTGCTCGTCAGGACGCAGCGTTGACCTCGTTCCCCTGCGCGTCAGTACGTCCCGCGACGCCTACCTCAAGCCGCCCGTCACCCGTCCTACTTCCTGCATGCAGCAGGGTGAAGGCCCCTCACCACAACACTCCAGCGGCCTGAAGTCCTTCTTGTCAAACAAGCTCAGTACCGCTGCTCGCGGTCTCTTCGGCTCGACGCAGACCTCCCACCCTCCTCCGGCGACTCGCAGCCCTTGGGACTCCACCGCCGCCAGCACCGTTAACAAGCTTCCCCTTCTTGCGTCTGGCGTGACCGATCTGGACCCTGAGGCTGAAGCACGCTACCTGCTGCAAGAACTTCGGCGCGAGCAACAGCCGCCGTCGCTCATGCACGGCCCGCCCCGCCCGCACAACGAGCCCGCCTCGCGACGGTCAAGAGCGCAGCACGCGCGAGGGCACGACCAAGGTGGTCAGGCGGACGATTGGGGAAGCAATGGTGCTTGGGGGACGGGCGGATCGGACTACGGGTCTAGCTCACGCGTCAACGCGGAGGCTGGCCCGTCCCGGGCTGCGCAGAACACCTTGTACGACGTTCCGATGGAGCGCGCTATCAAGACATCCGACGCTGCTCAGGCTCAGCTGCAGAAGCTGTGAGTCTCGGCGGGCTACATGCGCGTTGAGACGCGTTAGCTAATGGACGCCCTTGCAGTCGCCACCCGCCGTCGCCTCAGCATGCCTCTGCTGCCGTCGCTGCAGACGACGATGACGACGAGATCGAGGTCGTAGGCAGCATGCGGCCAAAAGCATCAGCACCTCTCCGGCGACCGTCGCCTGTACTGGATGACGAGCCTCGGCGACATGTCATCCCTCCCTCCACATACTCACAGCAACAGCCGCACCCGTCGCATTGGCGGCAAGCGGACTACACACAGCCAACAGTCACCATAACTACACCGTCAGGCACAGGCGCTTCAGGCCAGGGGGGCTTTGGCACGAGCAACAGCAGCCGCTACCCACCACCGCCGTCAAGGCCGTTGAAAGGGACGCGAGCGACACCAGCCTCGATGGTCGCTAGCGCAGCGCAGCAACGCCAACGGAACGAGGAGATCCAGGCGGAGGCCAGGCGGATTGAACTCAACAAGAGAAAAAAGGTGCGCGGAAGCCCTCAAAACTCTCACAGTTGTAGTGTGCTGATGTTTTCGTGTCTACCAAAGGCCTCCAACGCCTCGCCCTTCGCGGTCGGGCGCAACACCCTCGACGGGTCGACTCCGGCTTCCTCGCACAAGAGTACGCCCACGACCTCACAGTATCTCAGCAACCCCTACCCTCCCCCTTCGTCCCGCAACGGCGGCGCATCGCGCCTCTCTGCTCAGCCGGCGGCTACGCCCAGCCGACCTTCTGGTTCCAGGCTCGCGCACGCGAAGCAGGAGACCGCACCAAGAGGTCCTGCCGGCAACTCACGCGACTTCGCCGCCGGTGACGACGCATATTTGACGAAGAAGCACGTGAACCGCGAGTCGAACCCAAGTGGGTCTCCTCAGCTTCCCCGATACGGAACGATGGCTTACTTCCTTCACGTTTCGCAGAGCCAGAGCTCCCTTCCTTCAAGAAGAATGATCCTCCGCCGCCTGCGGTGAAGACGAACGGCGCGACCGGCTCGCGGGATCATGCCATCGAGCTCGACGACGACGACGTTGCAGGCGATGGCCTCTCGCAGCAGAGCGAGGAGATCACCACCTTTGAGGAGGACGCGGATCAGCGCTCAAGTGCGCGGAAGGCCGCACCACCATCACGCCAGGCCAACGGCAAGGTGACCGGCCTCTTCAACGTCGAGCGGCCGCTCGACCTTCGCGACCTACCCCGGAGCCCGCCCAAGAGCCATCCGGTGCTGAGCGTCGAGGACGACGTAGGGATCCCGATCAGGGTGCCCAAACCAGGATCTGTGCGACCGGGGTCCGTGCGGGCGAAGATGGCGGGGCCAGCTGTAAGTTTTTCAACCGTTGTCCTGAGAGCCGGCAGCTGACACGATGTGTGCCACAGGGCACTCCGATCGACAAATTCCTCGTGCCTACCGCGACTACTCGCGGTCAGCGCAAGCAGCAAGCGGGTGACGTAATCGTCTTTCCGGAAGGGTTCGTGAGCTACACCGGGTGCGGCAAGAGGAAATGCCGTCTGTCCATCAACGACCGGCGGATCCATCTCGACACCATTGCCTTTGAGACCATCGTCAAGATCCCCCTCTGCGACGTGCGGGAGATCCAGGTGAGCTCCCCCTTGTGTCAGACTGCAACGGCTTGCTCCTGACATTCTTCGTCTATCGCAGTTCTCGAAGCATAATAGCGAGAAGGTCATTCTCAAATTTCTGCTCCAGGACGATCCTCCTCGTGATCTCCGTACGTGTGCATGATCTTCCCACACCTCTCGAAACTGACCCCTGTCTGTCCGGCGGCGGCAGGCGACTTTCGCGAGGTCCTCGTCCTTTGGACTCTGCCATCCAAAGTTCCTAACCTGGCGCGAGATCTCACCAAGGCCCTCGATCGCATACCGGACGTGCCTGCCCTCGCTGGCAAACCGCATCTCAAGCTCACCCCTTTGACGTACGTCTTGCGGTCCTCGTCAGATCCTCGAGGACGTCCGGCTGACTGCGCTTCATCGCAACAGCGACAAGCAAGTGGAGCGTGAGACGATGATCTCGAGCGACGAGGAGAAGGGCAAGCGGCCTGCGCCGGTCACTCGGTGCGCCTTAGCTTCGCCGCTCGCAGTCCGCACAGGCTCCTGACCCATCAACGTGCTCTTGCAGCAAGCAAGCCAAGGCAGTCATCGACCAAACGCCCATCTCGATCGACGACTCGGACGAGGAGGCCCCGGACTTCCCAGACCTCCGGCCGCCAACGCAGGCGCCCAAATCGGAGGTTGCGCGCGGCAAGGAGCGAGAGCGCGTCCGACCAGCTACCCGCGATGCATCGCGAGAGCCTCCGCCCGCCAATCCGAACGAGCTGTACGTTGTCTCGCTCCTTTCTCCGCCTTGCTGCCGATTGACCACTCTCTACGATCCCTCAGCATGTGCAACTGGCCGCCGACCGGCCGTCCAGAGGTCAGCATCCTCAGAGGCGACTTTCATCGGACGACACACAAGGACGAGTACCTCAACGACACGATCATCGACTGGGGCATCAAGCGAGTCCCTGCTCTTCGCTCCATCCCCACTGCGGCGTCGGTCACTAATGAGTTCCCTTACAGGGTCGCGTGGGCGCTCGAGAGGGCCAACAACCCTCACCTCGACGACGACGTGTACATCTTCAGCTCCTTCCTGTATCATAAGCTCACCGAGAAGTCGTCCGTTCTCTCACTTTTCCTCCTCACCGGCATCGAGCTGACTCTTACACTTCGTCTGACAGCGCCCAGCGCACCGGCTTCGACCCGTGGGAGAACGTCAAGTCGTGGACGACAAAGAAGAGCGGCAAGGACAAGAAAGAGCTCAAGATCGACCTTTTTGCCAAGAAGTTCATCGTCGTGCCTATCAACGAGTCGTCCGTCCTCTTGCTCTTCATACTGCCCCTTCCGCGCTGACGTACGACGTTTGCGCTGCAGCTACCACTGGTACCTCGCCATTGTGGTGAACCCGCTCGCTGTGCTCCAGCCGCCCCCGCCTAAGGCGCCCAGGCCGAAGCCCGTCCCGCGTCCACCTACCGGCATCAAAAATACGCGTCAGACCGCCTCCCAGAACTCGGAGCCGATGGTTATCGACGACAGCGATCACGAGTCGCCCTCCCGCCCAAAGCTCGCCGAGACGGAGTCGGAGCTACTCGTCGTTGAGACCGCCGAAACCGCCGCTGCCGCTGGCGCCAAATCGGACGGGAAGTCAGCCGAGCAGCTCCTGGACGAGAAGGCTGTTGCGGCAGCGCCCGAGCCCGAGGCACCCGTCAAGATCGAATCGCCGGCTGTCTCCGCCGACAGCGACGCAGCGAAAAAAACACAAAAGCGCCAGCAGTCCGTGTCGGTTCCTCGTTTTCTGCTTTGTCGCTCGACTGATTGCGTTCTTGAACATTGCAGGGGTTACGTCCTGATCCTCGACTCCCTCGGCGGCGTGACGATGACCAGCCCCGCTAAGGTCCTCAGCAAATACCTCCGCTCCGAAGGCGTTGAGCACAAGGGCTGGTCGAACGAGGACCCCACTTGTTTCACCACACTCGACCTCAAGAAGGTCGATGTACGTCCCTTCGTGCCTTCCTAATGCATGCCCGAAACCTGAATCCCTTCTGCTTCGCTACAGGTCCCGCGACAGTTGGACGAGAGCAGCTGCGGCGTTTTCCTCCTCCACTACATTGAGATTTTTCTTCACAACCCCGCGAAGGCCGTCGAGTTCATCCTTGTGCGTTTTCTTTCGTCTGCCGCCTGCGTCCTCACTTACTGACGTTCCCTTGCGCATCGATCCCTCAGGCACACAACAGGCCTAAGCGCACGGACTTCCTCAGCCATTCTGAGTGGCAGGTTGCGCTCAAGCGGTACGAGAGCGAGCGCGACACCTTCTGGGTCAAGCCTGAGCTTGCGACCAAGCGCGCGGGCTACAAGCGCAAGCTCCTGCGGCTCGAGCAAGAGTACCTTGCGTATAAGGACGGGCGCGAGCCGCCGCCTGAGGAGCAGGAGCCGTCCCCGGACCTGGAGACCGCTGCGCAGACCGACCGCCCACCTCAAACCGGCCTCGAGACGCTCGCCGACGCCGCTGCTGCCACCGCCGACTCGAGCGCTGCGCGTGCCCCTGCTGCGGACACATCCGCGCCGGACGCGCTCGCGAAGGCTACCTCCGACGAGAGCGACGTCGCTCCCTCTCCTGCGCTCATCACCAGTCAGCGCGCGCCTAAGGAGGCCCCGTCAGCCGAGCCGTCAGGCTCCGAGGAGCCCATCCTACCGCCCTCCCCTGAGCCTCCCGAGCATGCCGACGGCGACGTACCGCAACCCGCCGTCGACAGCATGGACATGGTCCGCCTCAAAAGCTCGCTCCCGCACCAGGACGTCGACGAGATCGCCTCGCACGTCTCGGCGACGCCCGACTCGCCCCCCAAGCACCCGCCCACAGCATCGCCCGAGCCCGCCGCGCGTGAAGAGTCTCCGCCGGGCTGGCGGACAGCCGGGTCGATCACGGACGAGGGCCGAGAGGTTGGCTTCCCACCGGCACCCCTCATGCTCCAGCCGCGCCCGTCGGAGGAGGAGGTCGCCCTTCAGACGCAGCCGGCCGCGCAGACGCCACCAAGCCCGCAGGCGACCGTGATTGACGACGACGGCGTCGACGAGAACGAGCCGGGGGTGCTGACGGTCGACCGCTCGCGCTCGGTTTCGCAAGAGGTCATAGTCGTCCGCGAGTCGGCCCCCTACGCCGAGCTCGACAGCGATGGCATCGAGCGGCTCGGCCTGTCGGCCAAGAAGCGGAAGACAAGACGTGCGACACTGGGCGACGGCGCAGCGTCCGACAGCTCGGACGACATCGACATGTTCCGCGAAAACGCGCCGGCGTCCCTGCTGCAGCGGTCGCCGGAGCTCAAGGTGTCCAAGCGTCCAGCGTCACCCCTCCTCCCTTCGCAACCCTCGGCCAAGCGAAGCAAGCGGGAGCTGCCTGCTCCTCAGCCCGCCCTGCGCTTCACTGGCCCGCCAACCTCGTCTGCTCGTCCTGCATCGACGCGGGCTCAGAAACCGCCTTCAGGGACGACCGCGCCGTCCTCGAGCGCCGAGAAGCGGCCGCGCTACCAGGCCACCATTCCGATGGACGCCGCCGCCGACGACGATGATGACGTCCAGGAGGTCGCTCAGCCCAAGGCCGAGGTCGCACGCCCGGTGCCGCTCGGCAAGGGCAAGAAACGCGAGCTGCTGCCCGACCCGCCCGTCTACGACGTCGACATCTCGGACGACTCGGACGCCGACGCCGGCGCGGGTGGGACGAGCGGGCCAGGGGACGGGAGCGGAATCTTCAAGCACACGCGCCACCGCCGAGTGCCGTCGCAGGATGTCTGACCCCGTCCGCCTTGCCCCCTCTAGGCCTGCCACGTCCCTTCCTCGCTCGCTCCGCCGTTCCTCATACCCGTAACGACTTTCACGACCGACTTGCACACTGCCCCTTCTAGCCATCCAATCCACCCCGCACGCCGGCGGGCCTTGCATGCACACCCGTTCAGCCTCTGATGATGATCTCATGTACCGCACGCCCCGCTCGTCGCACTTTCTGACCCCAATCGGAGAGATCCAACAACTTTGCGAAACGTACAACCGAAGCATCCTTGTTCTGGCGCAGGAGGTTACAGGCGAATACGAGCACAGCACAAGACGTCGAACGGCGTCGTCTACATCTACAAGAAAGCGGCTCCGGGTTTCAAGGCTTGTCCGGTGCCGGCAGAGACGACGGAGAACCCGACGAGGGTGAGGAAGGCGGGGGCAGGGCCGCCAGTCGCTCCTCAGCCTGCTTGAACGCGCGCATAAGCTGCCAGTGTAGGAGAAGCATGACGCGTTAGCACCCGGCCTTTGTGCACTCCTTCGACGAGAGACGCACCTCCTCCAAGCTCGCCTCGGGCAGCCGCTCGTCCCTCACGAGCTTCTCCACCGCCCGCTTGCTGATCAACATCCGCCCCCGGTCCTCCTCATCGACGATCCGCGCCGGCGGGAGCAAGCGATCGAGCAGCGCCGACTCGGCAGGCTGAATTCGACGGGCGTCGAGCAGCTCGACCAGGAGCGAGGCGGCGTTGCGCGCTTTCCAATGCGACCAAGCGCGCCAGGAGACGTACATGAACGGGAACTGCCCGAGTGATAGCGCGAATCGTCAGCGATGCTCCGAGGATAGCGACGAAGACCGTGCACACGTTGGGAATGATCGGAATGATTCCAAACAGCGAGGCAATGGGCATGGCGAGGAACGACTGCTTGAGTCGTTTAGCGTGGAAAGGTTGGCCTGCATGCGGGAGCGTCCACGTGAGTCGTCAGCTTCGGGAGAAGTATCAAGAGTCGAGGAGGCACGCACGCTCCGTCAGGAAGGACTGGAATGTCGGAATGGGATCAAAGCCTGCTTGCGGCGGGTAGTACAACTCGACCTGTCCGGAAGGAGTGCGACAGGACTCAGCCGGCTGCGCTGCAAGCGCTGGACGTCCATAGCGCGCCGAAAGCGTACGCACGATCTCCTTGTCCTGCTTGACGTCGTCCTTCTGCAGGATCCTGGCCTCCTTAACTCTCTCCCGGCCCTGTTTGTCCTTGAGATCGACGGCGATCTCGAGCAGGCCCGGCGGGACGAGCCCGCGCTCGACCGCCTTGAGCGACCACTCCTCGCACTCGATCTGGTCCATCAGGCGCTCGCCGAGCGCGTGCGCGCGGATCTTGAACCGCGAGTAGGTGTTCGTCGGCTTGGCGTGCCCCAGCTCGGTCCACATGCTCGATGCCTTGGTCGTGAGCTGGAGCACCAGCGGCGCGTTCGGGATCAGGTCGAGGTAGTCCTCGAGCTTCTGTCGCACGGGGGATTTGGCGGGCGCCGTCGCCCGCTTGTACGCATCCCGAGGTGGCGGGGGTAGATACGAGTGGAAGTACTGCGGCGTGAAGACCGAGCGCAGCGCAGGTCGAAGCAGGGGATCGGATGGGAGGGCAAGGTACGTCACTCCAGCGAATCAAGAACCATGCAGTCCAGACGCCCACACTCACGACGAGCGGTTTCGTGCCCTTGGGCCCGAGCCTTGCCAGCGGCACGGCGTAGATCTTCATCTTGGACTTGTGCATGGATGGCGACGCGGCTGCTTGAAGCGCGGCGGCGCAGGAGGACCGGTGGGCTGAAGATGGCCGGGCGGAGGAGCGCGAACCGGCGTGGCGGGCGGAGGGGAGCGGGTGAGGAGGCGGGCGCTCTGGCAGGTGCAGAGGAGGGTGTGGGCCTGACCGTGGGTCTGTCGGCGGCGGGGTGGGAGGAGGTCGGTATCGATGCTGCTGGTGCGTGGGCTGGAGGATGGGATCGAGCTGTCGCTGCGCCCCTCTCACGGGGGGGGGGGGGGGGGGGGACAAAACCCAAAAAAAAAAAAAAGGGTTTCCTCGGCGCTTTTTCAAAGCCCCCCCCCCGGCAGCAGGGCATACTTTTTTGTTCGCCACACCTCCTCTCCCTCACCCCCCCACCCCCCC
>MVAM01000174.1:0-10519 GCA_014825675.1 Cystofilobasidium ferigula
GCCGGGGCGGATCGTCGTCTGTGCCTTCTTCTTTGCTGCTGCGCGCCCTGGCCCCCGACTCGAGCAGCCATTCAGCCCACGAGACGGCTTCCAGCTCCCCCCGCCCTCACCCCCCCCCCCCCCCCCCCCCCCCCCCCCCCGGCGCATGGCACACACGCGCAGTCCAACAACGGGCTCGACCAGGTCATCCCTCGCTCGGGTGTGTCCCTGCGCTCGCGGGCGAAGGAGGGTGGAGAGTCCGCAGGCTGACACCGCCTCCTTGCTCGCTCGCTCGGACGACTGCGCCTGATGTTTCGTCCCTCCCCCCTCCCATCCCTCCCATCCCTCCTCGCTTGCTACCGCCCGCCAGTCCTCACCCAAGCCAAGGGCTTCGCCATCTTCACCGTCGCGAAGGCCGGCATCCTCGTCTCGGCCCGCGCCGGGTCGGGGGTCGTCATCGCGCGGCTGCCGAACGGCGAGTGGAGCGCGCCAACGGCGATTGGCACGGCGGGGCTGGGTGCGTCGCGTCTGTCGTCCTGTCGTCCACCCTCTCGCACGCACTGCGGCCTTGGGGCGAGGGGTGCGATCGGTCGCTCAGGAGCTGATGCAGTAGGCGTTGCCTGGGTGCGATGCGCGCTCGCGCCGCAGGGTTCGGCGGGCAGGCCGGCGCTGAAGTGACCGACTTCCTGATCGTCCTCAACTCGCGCGTGCGTCTCCACCCTGCCATGGGCTTCTTCACCGCTTTCTACCCTTCCCTGACCCCCCCTCCCCTCCCCCTTCCCGCGCGCGCGTGTTCCGTCCATCCATCCTGCCGTCGCACGCTCTCTCCACCCTGCTGTCGGTCAGGCCGCCGTCACGTCGTTCATGGCCGCCGGCTCGCTCAACTTCGGCGGAAACATGAGCCTCGCCGTCGGTCCGCTCGGTCGCAACGCAGAGGGTATGGGCGCGGTCAACACGCAGGGCAACGTCGCGGCCATGTGCGTCCGCCTTTTCTCGCGCTCTGTCGGTTGAGCGCCGAGGAGATGCGGGTCGGCTGACGCCAGGGAGGTTGCACGAGCAGGTACTCGTACTCGAAGACGAAGGGACTGTTCGGCGGCGTCAGCATCGAAGGCAGCGTCATTGTCGAGCGCCAGGAGTGCGTCCCTCCCCGCCTGCACGCGATGATCGCCTCCCGCCGTCCTGACACCGGCTTCGTGCTGCAGCGCCAACCGACTCGCGTACGGCACGTCCGTCACCGCCAAGCAGCTCCTCTCCGGCTCCGTCCCGATCCCGCCCTTTGCCGAGTCGCTCGTCGCCGCTCTCGTCGCAAGCACCCACCTGCCCGGCGGGCGCGCGTGGGTCGAGGACTACCCTCCGACCGCCGGCGGCACGGGCTGGGAGGCCGAGCCGATCGCCCCGCTCGGGAGCCCGGCGATGGACAGAGGGGGCTATGCGTTCGCGGGGATGGGGAGTGCAGGGGGCGGAGTGAACGGCGCCGGCGGCGGGAGCGGAGGCAGGGACTCGGCCCTCTCCCTCTCCAACACCGGCGGCGCGAGCACTGCAGGCGGCTCGGGCAACAGGAGCAGGTCCGGCAGCCTCCTCGCCACCGTCGTAGGCCGCAACCGGTCGAGCTCGGTCCTGAGCGCGCAGAGCACCGGGCGCGCGCGCGGGGCCTCGGTCGGGAGCGCGTCGGGTCCTGTGAGCATCGGCATCGGCGGCGGCGTCGGCGGCGGCGGCGGCGGAACCAGCAGCGGCAGCCGGCCTGGTAGCCCCGCCCGGCCGGGCTTGTTCTCGAGCGTCTCGTTCGGCCGCCGGCGGGGCAACTCGCGCTCGTTCGCGGTCCCGCCCGTACCCGGCGAGGAGGTGTACCACTCGTCCGAGTCGTACAACGCCGCGGCGCCTGCTCCTTCCGCGCTGTCGTCGTCGCCGTACGGCAGCGCCGCGCGCAACTACACGCCGCTGAAGCCCGTGGCAGCGCCGACGGCCGGGTTCGAGACGCAGTTCCAGTCGAACCTGTCGCAGGACTCGCTCAACCCGCCGCAGCTGGCGGCGGGGCCGGGCGGGTCGAGCCCGTTCGGCGGCGGGGACGGGTCCGAGCTCGACCTGCTGCAGCTGCAGGACGGCATGGCGCGCTCCTCCCTGCGGCCCTCGGCTCCGGCTCCGAGAGCAGACGAGTTCGGGTCGGAGAGGTACTCGATCGACGGCCCGCCGTCTCCCCCTCGCTCGTCCGGTGGCAAAGCACGCGCCGGGCAGCAACACCCCGCGCCCCAGATCTCGCGCTTCGACGAGTGGCAGTTGCGCCACCCACCGTCGTCTTCCTCCGCGCCGTCCAAGAAGTCCCGGCCGTTCTCGTCCATCGGGTTCTCAGGCGGGTCCTCCTCCAAGGGCAAGCACCAGCGAGGGTCCGACTTCCACACCGGCAGGAACACGTACTACGACGAGGACGGGCTCGACGTCTTCGCGGACCCTGATCCCGTGCTCGGCTCTCCCCCTCCCTCCTCCTCCTTGTCCTGTTCCGCCGCCGCCGGCGCGAGCGCAAGCGCCGCCCGAGCACGCAGCGCGTCGGGCTCGGTCCAGGCGTCCGAGGACTGGTCGGCGCTCGGCGCGCGCGCGCGGGCCGGGCTCGCGAGGACGCAGAGCGGCAACGTGCTGAGCTCGGTGGCGGCCGGCGGCGCGGCGGCGGCGGCTTCGGCGGATCGGGGTGCGAGGAGCGGGCTGGACGGGGACGACGAGCTGCGGAAGGGCGGGTACGTCGGACGCGGCATCGCGCTGTACGACTTTGTCGGCGTCGAGGTGCGTCCTTTTTTTTCATGCTCTTCCCCCTTTCACTACCCTCGCGGGGCCGCTGCTGACGCTGCTCCTCCCCGTGCGGCCCGCAGCCGGGCGACCTCAGCTTCCAGCAGGGCGACGTGATCCTGCTGATCGAGAAGACGGCCGAGGCGAACGACTGGTCCGTCCTGCCCCCTTTTGCTCCCCCCCTCACACCTGCCCCCTAGCGTGCATGCGTCTGATTCTGCTTCTACTGACTGGATCGCGCTGCAGGTGGACGGGCATGTGCTCCCGGACAGGCAAGTCGGGCGTGTTCGCAGGCACGTATGTGAAGGTCGTCGATTGAGCCCCCCCCTGCCCCGCCTTTGAGGAGGAGCGGGGGACGAGCGAGCGATGGATAGGTGTGCAAGCTGGGACGTTCTTGAAATCGCATGCGTTACTGTGCTCCGTTTCGGGTGCTGCTCTCCCCGTTCCCCCCTCCCCCCCCCCCCGCCCACCCTTCCCCCTTCTTTCTTTCTCTCCCGCCCTCGTCTCTCATCGCGCGCGCCGACGCGAGGATGGACTCTTTCCTCCGCTCCACTCCTTCCCGCGGCCTCTTTTCCCCGGCCTCGGCGGGTGGCTCACCACGGCCCGGCCTTGCTGAACGCACCTGCCCCGGCCCCGGCGCCGCCGGGCGTGAGCACGGGCGCCCTGGCCGACGGCAGGGGCCCGCCGTGCTGCTGCTGCGGCTGCTGCTGCGGCGGGTGCGCGGGGTGCAGGTCCTTGCCGAGCGCGACGTCGCCCGGCTGCGCGCGCGGGTCGAACGCGCCCTGCGCCTGCTGCTGCTGCTGCTGCTGCTGGTTAAGCAGCGGGGTGAACACGGGCGACGACGTGGAGAACTCGGACAGGTTGCGGAAGCGCGAGGGGTTACCCGCCGCCGCTCCTGTGGCCGGCCGCTGCTGCTGCTGTTGCTGCTGGTGGTGGTGGTGCTGGCCGTACACGGGCTGCTGGGGCGTGTAGTACGGTGTCGGGAGGGGCGAGGCCGACAGCGAAGGCGACGACTGGTACGCCGAGTCGGACCGGGCGGACGCCATCGGCATCGAGATGGGCACCCACACGCCGCCCTGGATCGCCGGGGGCAGCCCCGGGAGGCTCACGCCGGGCGAGTACGGGCTGCCGCCGATCGGCGCCGGGCCGGCGCCGCCGCCGCCGGTCGCGTACAAGTCGGCCGAGTGGGTGCGTTCCTGGCCCGCGTGGTGCGCGCCGTGCGGGACGAACGGCCTGGCGGACGGGTCGGGGCGGGAGGACGGCTGCTGCTGATGCTGCTGCTGCTGCTGCTGCTGCTGCTGCTGGCCACTCGGCTGGAAGCGAGGCGCAGCGCCGTTCATCGTGCTGTAGATGGCAGCGCCGGTGCCGGCAGCCTGCGGGTGAGGGGACGAGGTGGGTAGCGCAAAGCCCATGGCCGGCTGCTGGTACCGAGGAAGCTGCTGCTGCTGGTAAGGGTTGTGCTGGTGAAGCTGGCCTTGCATCGGGTGCTGGTGCTGGTGCTGCTGCTGCTGTTGCTGCTGGGCAACCGTGTACTGCGTGCTGAGCTTGGGCGAGAATTGCGAGGCCGCAGCGTCGAGCGACGACGGGCCGGCCGCCCACATGCTGTGCGACGGCACGCCCGGCTGGGCGCCGTACAGACCGCCGGGCAGGACGGGGCGATCGGCCGGAGTGTACGCCATCGGCGTCTTGGACCAGGCGTCCGAGGTCGCGGCGCTCGGCGGCGACAGGGCGGACGTGGCCGAGGTCGTAGCGCTGCGGGCAGCGGAGTCGTTGGTCTGCGCAAAGCAAAGGCCTCACAACGTCAGCGTCTGACGGAGGCAGCCAATTTGGGCAAGGGAGACTGACCTCGTCCTGAGGAGCGACGCCAGTCGAGCCAACCGTGCTGGCCGGACGCATCAGCGAGGGGAACGCCGGCACCTCCTCGTCAAACGCGCCGTCCCCCTCGCCCGTGGCATCGAGAAGCTCGCTCGACACGGTGAAGCGGACCATGGACGCCATCTGCTCGTCGGACGACGCGCCGATCGAGGGCGTGCGATCGCGGTAGAAGCCGACAACGGAACCGTGCGGGAGCTTGGGCGCGGGGCTGGTGCGGCCTGGAGGCGTGCGCAAGCGGGCGACGGGCACGTCGGCGGGCAGCGAAGCTTGAGAAGCGTTGAAACCCGGCTGCGAAGCAAGCCGTGAGTCAGCGAAAAAAGCGGGCCAAGTAGATCTGGGAGCTCACCTGGCCAGGAACGGACGGAGGAGCGGCAGTAGAGGACTTGAGCGGGCCTCCGACGGCAGCGCTGGGGTCGACCACGACCGGGCCCTGAGGAGCGCGTCGCCAGGTAGCCTCCTGGGCCGACTTGGGAAGGCGGCCAGGCGTCGGAGGGATGACCTCGAGCGATGGCGTGGATGCGGCAGGCAGCTTGACAACCGTGGCCTTAACGTACACGGGGCTCTCGGGCGGCGGGTTGACGGGCAGGTCCGAAATGAGCTTGGTCGGCAGCGACACGACCGGCGCGGGCGGAGGGGCGATGCGGCCGAGCACCTTGCGGAAGGGCGGCGCGAGCAGCCAGTCGTCGCGCGAGAGCGTGCTCGGCCTGAGCCACTTGTACATGGATGGGTTCCACGAAAGCGGGTCAATCGCACGCAGCGTCTCGCGCTTGGGGTCGATCCTGAGCTGCGACTGCGTCATCGGCGGCAGTCGGCGGGTGTCCTTGTTGAGGTTCACTGCGAACTTTTTCCAGACGGGCGAGGGGGAGACAGGGCGCGGGAGGTAGGTGAAGAGGGGCTCGGCCGGAAGCACCTGGACCGGGACCGGAGCCCGAATGGACGAGAGCTGCGACGCCGACGGAGGTGCCATCGCCCCCTTGATGCGCTGCAGGACGTCCTCCATGGACGAGCCGCCCGGCGGCAGAGATCCGACCCGAACCTTCGGGCTGCGAACCTCCGCTGAAGGAGAAGTCGCTGCCGGTGCATCGAGGTCGAAAGCTTGCGGTGCAGGGAGCTTGACCTGGACCGTCTCAACCTTGGGCGAGCGCCGCCACGACGAGGTGGTCTCGGAGCGACTAGCCGCCGGTGGAGGAAGGACAGGGCCGGTTGAGGTCGGAGGTCGGTCGAAGAAGTCGGCCGCAGCCGGTCGTCGTGACACCGCCGACGTCTGCGCCGCTGCGAGCTCCGACGAAGCTGGCTCGAGGAGGTCTTGAAGGTTGTCAAAATTGATGTCTTGCGCCTGAGATTCATCCTGACCTGCAAGCAGCTGCTTGAGATCAGGCGGCGCTGCGGCGAGGACGGGTGCTGCAGGCTGCGATGGCCGGCGAGGCGCTGTCGACTGCGTAGACTGGTGAGGAAGAGCCTGGCGAGCGATGACTGACGAGGTCTGTTGCGGTGCGGGCGGCGGAAGGACAGGCTGACGCGCAGGAGCCGCCGGTGCGGAGGACGCTGCTGCCGTGGGAGCAGCGGTCGGTGGCGACGGCTTCGTGCTAGCAAGCGGCCTCTTCCAGCTGCTCTCCGACGACTTTGCCGGCGCCTTAGCCTCCGCCTTGGAGGGCGCAGGCCCAAACTTCGCCTCAAGCTCCTTCGCCTTCTGCCTCGCGCGCTCCTGCGCGGCCAGCCGCTCCTCCTCTTCCTTCTGCCGCCTCAGGCGCGCCCGCTCGGCCGCGGTGTGCATCTCGTCCTTCTGAAGCTCGGTGATGTCGCCGAGCTTCTTAGGCGCTTCAGCCACGGGCGCAGCAGCCGCAGCAGGCGCGACGGGTGCCGCAGGGCGAGGACCATCGTGCGAGAGTCGACGATCGGCAGCTGGGCCTGTCGGGATGGATGCGGCGGGTGTGACGGCAGCAGCGGTCGCGGGGGTTGGCACGGCAGGCTTAGCGAGCGCACCTCGAGGTGCTGCCAACGAAGGCCGCTTCTCTGCGAGCGGAGTCGTGGTTCGGGCTGTGGCGAGTCCACTAGTCCGAGGAGGGATGGTAGACGCGCGAGCAGCCGGCGCAGATGCAGGCGGAAGAGGAGCAGCGGTCGAGGTAGGAAGCGCGGACGCGCCGGCAGCGGCCAAGTGAGGAGGGAGCGCACGGCTGGGAGGAAGGGAAGGGATGATCTTGCCATTGGCGTCGCGTTGGATGCCCCAGGCCGGTCGAGAGGGCGGTAGAGGCGTAGCGTTGGGGTTATGAGTTGCGGAGGCCGCGACGTGAGGGGGCGGAGCGCGGCCTGCGTGGCTAGCGTCGTTCGAGGGTCGCCGTCCCCTCTGCAGCACAGCAGACGGCCCGTCCTTGGCCTCGAAGCGGTTGCTACGGTCGTTGAACAGGACGGGCTTGCTCGCCGCGTGGCCCCGGTCGAAGTCGCCCTTTGGCGGATGCAGCTTGGCGTTCTCAGCCGCGACGAGGCGCTCGCGCGACTGGAGCACCTCAGCCGCGAATGAGGGCTCTTGCGGGCTGGCCGAGATAGTGTACTTCTTGCCGTCTCCGAAGTCAACAACTTCGTCCAGGAAATCATCGTCGTCCGACTCGGGCTGCGGCAGGTATGGGGTCACTCTCAGCCCCGGCGCCCTTATGGCCGACACTGTAAGCAGCGATGAAACGTACCTCGTCCCAGTGGTGAGCATTCGGATCAAGGTGCGAGCCGCGGAACGAGTCGAGCTCCTCGATAATGGCCTTCTGGTGCTCCTCTTCGGCCTTGGCCGCCTGCGCCTGGTTTTGCGCCGCCCTCTGCGCCGCTGCGGCTCGATCTTGACGAGTCGGATAGCGGCAGGGTCAGCTTTGTAAGTTGCACAGGCGAAGATGGGGCGGACGGACCCTCTGCGGACTCCTTGGTCGTCGGGAACTCCTGCCTGCTCCTCCAGCTGGGGCCGTCGAGACCACCAGCGTCCTTCGCCGGCCCTCCCGCAGCACCCCACGGCGCACTTCCGTCCTTGCCGCCGCGCGCGAGCCCAGGCGCAGAAGGCAGCGCCGCCTTGGCACCCCACTGCGAGGGAGGGGCGGCAGGTCGGGGAGCTGCAGCTGGAGGCGGCGTCGGGCGAGTCGTGAGCAGCCGAGATGGCGGGTGTGGCACAGGCGTCGGTGCTTTGGCTGCTTTCAAAGAACAACCGGTAGTCAGCATTCCGCAAGGCTTAGGCAGACGGACGTCCGAGTGAAGGACGCACCAGGGGGACCGGTCGCCAACGAGCTCTTTGCAGCCCCTGCAGCCGCAGCGCCGCCAGCACCTGCCGCATCCTTGTTCTCCTTTCCCGCGCTCTGGATCGCCGTCTCGAGGAACTTCTTGTTGACGTTGAGCGCGCTGAACTTCTTGACCGGTGCGGGTTGACCGGGGGCGTGAGCCGCTGCAAGGCGGGTCGACGACGTCGTCGACGACGGCGAGGCGTCCCTCGACGGCGCAGCAGACGCAGGAGCGAGCGTGGAGAGCGACGCGCCGGTCGCCGGGGCCGGCTTGGGCTGGAGGATGGACGGCGGCGGCGCGGCTGTCGACTCTGAGGCGAGGAGGGGAGCCTGCGCTGCAGGGGGCGATGAGGGGTTGACCGGGCCCGATGAAGAGGCCCCGTCCGCGACGCCCGCGGTCACGGCCGGTGCCGCGTCAGGCGCCGGTGTAGCCTCGACCGTGGTCGACGGTGCACTCGCTGGCTGCTCGGCCGGAGCGACGTTCGAGGAAGCATCGTCGGGGGCAGCGGCAGGAGCAGCAGCAACAGCAGCCGCCTGCGTCTGCTGCCCCTCCTCGCCGGCCGTCGCTTCAAGCGGCTTCTCGCCGGGGTTCTGCGAAGCTGGTGCTGGCTCAGCGGCTACCGATGGAGGCGAGGGAGCAGTTGGGTCGGTCGTCGAGGAGGTTTGGGGGGAGCTGTCCGGTGCTGCTGCTTGGGGGTCGGCTGGCTGAGGCACGGGCGTGGACATCGACCGGCTGCGAGCGAGAGCAAGGAGATCAGCCCGAATCCGACGAAGGGACGGCTCCCTTACGACGCACACGAGGAGTGTGAAGCCGGCCTGTACGAGAAGAGAAGGGGGCTTGCTGGGAAGGGCGGAGGAGGCGGTTGGTTGAGGACGGGCCTTTGCTGTCGTCGATCCTCGCGCGCGCTGTGCGCTTCCGGGGCGGGGCGCACGGGTTCTTAATGCAGGTGCGGATCGCTAGTCGACCTGGTGCCTTGGCACCTACCCACGGTCTGGACGACTACGTTCGCATGTGTCCTTCGCAGGCGATGGGAGCCGTCGGATGCGTGCGAGAGGTCATGCTCATCATGCTGCTGGTCTGGGCTGCTCGGCGGCGGCAGGGCCGTCCTCCTGCGGCACGAGCGCGTGCGGGTCGGCCTCGTCGTCGACGGCGACCAGGCCGTCCAACTTTCCTCTGCGAGCGCGACGGTGGCAAGAGTCAGCTAGGCGTCCCTCGGTTGCCAAAAGAGAAAAGAGGGCTCACCGGATGCCCCAGAGTCCCCAGCTGCGAGTCGCGTGGTTGAGCAGGGGGGTCAGCGAGCACGCCAGCGAGAGCAAAGGCACCAAGGGAAGGGGGAAAGGGGGAGGGGGAGGGGGGGGGGGGGGACGCACTTGGTCTTCACCATGACCTGGGGCGAAAAGTCGGCGACTTCCCACTTCTCCGAGCCGAACAGGTTCTCGCCCGGCGTGATCAGCCAGTCGAACCTGCCCTCGACGTCCTCGAGTCCTTCGAGACTCTTGACGTCGCGCTCGACGTCCTTTGGCGAGAAGCCGGTGACGAAGAGCGCGCAGCCGGTGTCGAGCACCATCGGCAGCGTCTCGCCCCACTCGGCGTCGCGGTGGACCTGGAGCTTGCCGGGTGCGATGCTCGACGGGAAGCCGAACCCGGGCGAGAAGGCGAAGAAGACGTCGCTGTACGGGTCAAAGGGCCCGAACTGGGCCTCGACCGCCTCCCACGGCGCCTGGACCGACGTGAGCGCGAGCTCGGGGCTGACGGGCACGGTGAACGCAGGCACGCCGTACGCCTCGCTCTCGTCCCTCCCAGCGGGGGCCAACTCGCTCGCCCGCGTCACCGTGAGCACCGGTGTCGGGGGCACGTAGAACGTCGGCCCGTACGAGCCCTCGACGGACGAGAGCGACGTCCGGTCGACATGCGCAGACACCGGCGCGATCGTGTGCTCCTTGCCGCCCGCGGCGCTCGAGCCGGCCTCGAGCGCGGACTCGAAAGCGGTGTACGGGTACCGCTTGAGGTCGGGCGAGGACGCCGGCAGGTGGTCGTACGACTTGCGCGCAGGGCGAGTGGCCGCCGTCGATGAGGCCGTGCTAGGCAGGTCCGAGGACGTCGACGAGGCGCTGCTGGCGGTGGTGCTGGCGTTGGTGCTGCCGGGTGCGGACGGGCTGCCAGTCGACGCTGCTGCTGCCGAGGCCTGAGCCTGCTGAGCGCCGGCGGGCGTCTGCTCTTCTGCCTGCGCCTGCTGCTGCTGCGCACCAACGCCCCCGTCGTCTTCAGCCGAATCAAACACCTCCCTCGGCGTCCAGTTGCGCGGCAGCGCGGCCTGCGGGCCGACAAAGTACACCTTGAGGTGCGCCTTAGGGAACAAGCGCGACAGCTGTTCCCAGTTGGCCGGCGGGAGGGACGACTCGGCCCGCGCGCCGAGGATGAAGACTCGGACGACGGTGTTGAGCCCCGGGACGGGCTTGGGCGACCGTTCCGGGTTGAGCGTCGTGCGGAGGGCTGGTGACAGCGGCTCGAATCAGCGTCCAAGGCTCTCTCGCGCGAAAGTGAGGGGGGGGGGGGGGGGGGGGAAAGGGGGAAAACAGACCCGCCAGGCCGCCGCTTGCCCCGACCCCACACCCGCCCACTAGACGCGGTGCTCGGG
>MVAM01000174.1:10529-35851 GCA_014825675.1 Cystofilobasidium ferigula
GGTGGGGTTGGCGGCGAGGCTGGGGTGGAGGCGGGTGTCCATTGGTTACGTACGATGGGGTCTGTGGGGGGGGGTGTGGGGGGGTGGTGGGGGGGGGGGGGGGGCAAAGGAGGAGCAACGCACCGTCCAGCGACCGCTTGCCCTCGATCGTCAACCGACCGCTAGACCGCGTGTACGGGCTGAACCATGTGAACAGGCTCGCGATCGTGATCGGGAACGTCAGGACCTTGGTCATGTGCCTGAACACGCGCATGTTGTCGAGCGACGGGAAGGACCTGTGCGCGCGTGCAAGGGGAGGGAAGGTCAGCGAAGAGCGAGGCGAAGAACGAAGGGGAACAGGGAAAGAGGGGGCTCACCGGGTGTAGAAGAAGGTGTCCCAGTTGGTGAAGTTGACGATGGCCTCGAACGGCTGGAAGCCTGCGGTCGGGAGAGAGAGGAGAGAGAGACGGAAGGAGAGGGAAGATCAAGGTTGTCAGCGCGAAGGCCCTGCCTGACCTGGCAGGCATGCATGCGCCCCGTAGGAGGGAGCAGCATGCACAGCAGCCCGCAAGCCAAGTCGGAGGGACGCACCGGGCAGGTTCTCGAACTCGACGAGCGGCCGGCCGGAGCGCAGGTCGTGCTCGTCCTCGTTGGCCTCGCGCAACCGGTCGACGTACTTGTGGTGGTCTTCGTCGGCCCGCCAGTGCTCCTCGGAGCAGTGCGTCGGCCAGCCGGCGTCGGGCGAGTCGAACTTGACGAGGTTGCGCTCGCCAAAGTGCTCGAGGCAGACGGGGCAGGGCGCCATGAGCTTGATGCGCTCCGCGCGCAGACGCAGGTCGGCGAACGGCGAGGTTGACAGCGGATGGAAGAGGTTGTCCTGCGCGAGGATCTCGTGCGGCTGGGGGGCATTGGGGTCCGGCGGCGGCGGCGGGGACGGCGTGTAGGTGTCGTCGGGCTCAGGCTCGCTGCGGCCGATCAGGCCCCTGAGGAAGGAGCGGCGGGCGGGAGGCGTGGGCACGGAGGGCGGCCGGACGACGCGGAGGGCGGCGGCCGTACGCGGGATGAGGGAGAGGCGCATCCGGCTGAAGCGGCGTGCGACGACGGACGACGGGGGCAGGGAGCAGCGACGCGATGAGGGTCAGGAAGCGTCGACGGGGCGTAACGAACCACGTAGCAAAGCTCACGGGGCGACGGACGGCTCGCACGGATCCATCCATCTTGCCTGGTCCTCCCTCTCCCGGACCCTCTCCTCTCGCTCCTCAGGCCCTTGCTTTGCCCTGGCTCCCCACTCCCCACTCCCGTGTGCAGCGGCGTTCCTTCCTCCCTTCCTTCCTTCCTTCCTTCCTTCCTCCCTCTCCTCCCCATCCGCTCTCCTCCCCCAGATGTCGTCCCCGCCGCCCTCCGACGACGACAACGCCTACGACGACGTCAAGCCCGACAAGTCGGACGACGAAGGCGACACCGCCGCGGCGCTGCTCGCTCCGAGCTCGGGCGCTGAGCAGCGGCGCTCGCCCAGTCCGCCGGCGACGGCTGCTGCCGCGGCGGACGAGGAGGAGGAGGAGGACGACGACGACGACGACGATGAGGACGACGAGGAGGAGGACGAGGAGGATGAGGACGACGAAGACGAGGGCCAGAGCCGGAAGCGAGTACGTTCGCTCTCCTCTCGCCTGCTGGCCTTGCGCCCGACGGACCACCTGTCCTTCGCAGCCTGAGCTGACCCCGTGGCTTCCCTCCCGCCTCAACCACCCTTCCTACTTCTCACCCCGTCTGTGCCCGTCACGCTACACCACCCTCCTCCCTTCCACTAGGCCAAGAAGCGCAAGACAAGCCGCCACCGCAACCGGTTCATTGAGGACGAGGCCGAGGTCGACGACGAGGACGAGGACCTGGACGAGGAGGACGAAGAGTATGCGCGAGAGAGTGCGTCCGCTTCTCGAGTTGGACACTCATTCCGCTTTGCCTAGCCTTGCCGGCGGGCAAGGGGCGCTCGCCGTCCGTCTTGCTGGTCGCCAACGTGCTGACCATCTTTCCCGATGTGCCATGCGTTTGATCGTCGCAGCCGAGGAGTTCATCGACCAGGACGCGCAGCTCGAGGCCGAGGGCGGTGTCGACGCGCGGCACGTCCAGCGCGACCACCAGCGGCTCGAGCGTCGGCGGCGGCAGGACGAGGACCTCGACGCCGAGCAGATCGCCGCGTCGTTCCGCGAGCGGTTCCAGGCGCAGCAGGCGCGCGCCTACCGCGGCGACACGGACGCCGACAACCTGCCCCAGTCGATGCTCGTCCCGTCCGTCGAGGACCCGAAGCTCTGGCAGGTTCGCGCCAAGCCCGGGCGCGAGAAGCAGCTTGTCTTCTCCATCATGCGCAAGTCGCTCGACCTCGAGTACACCGACCGGCCGCTCGAGATCTTCTCGGCGTTCCAGCGCGACTCGCTCCCTGGCCTCCTGTACGTCGAGGCCAAGACGCGCTCGGCCGTCGAGGTCGCCGTCCAGGGGCTCGTGGGCGTGTACGTCTCGCGCGGGATCCAGCTCGTGCCGATCGACGAGATGGCGTCGCTGCTCAAGCTCACCAAGAAACGCGTCGAGATCCTTCCCGGCTCCTGGGTGCGCATCAAGCGCGGCAGGTACCAGGGCGATTTGGCGCAGGTGCTCGACATCACCGAGAACGGCGAGGAGGTCGGCCTCAAGTTCATCCCCCGCATCGACCTCTCCCCGGCCGACCCCGGAGCGGACGGCGACAAGAAGCGCAAAAAGGGCACGATGACGGGCACGGTCGCCTCGCGCCCGCCGGCAAAGTTCTTCTCGGCCGAGGAGGTCTCCAAAGCTTACGGCGCGCGCGCGCTCGTGAAGCGCGGCGACCAGTACGTGTTCATGCAGGACACGTACGTCGGCGGCTTCATCGAGAAGGACCTCAAGGTGACCGCCATCGAGACGGATAACGTCCAGCCGACGATGGACGAGCTCGAGCTGTTCACGGGCGCGCAGGAGGGCACCGAGGAC
Source organism: Cystofilobasidium ferigula (assembly GCA_014825675.1). Classification (NCBI taxonomy): domain Eukaryota; kingdom Fungi; phylum Basidiomycota; class Tremellomycetes; order Cystofilobasidiales; family Cystofilobasidiaceae; genus Cystofilobasidium; species Cystofilobasidium ferigula. The sequence goes on from MVAM01000174.1 coordinate 13,509, forward strand.
TACGCAAAGCTCCAGGAGCAGGCCAAGCAGTCGGCCATGGCCGTCCTCCAGCCGGGCGACGTCGTCGAGGTCTCGCACGACCAGAACAAGGGCGCCGTCGGAGAGGTCGTCACCATCGCAGAGGGCATCGTCACGCTCCGGCGCACCACCGGCGAGAACGCAGGCGCAGAGCTTGTGGTCCGCGGCGAGTTTGTCAAGAAGCTCTTCAGGACGGGCGAGCACGTCAAGGTCATGGCCGGCAAGAACCTCGACGAGACGGGTCTCGTGCTCAAGGTCGAGGGCGACCGCGTGACGTTCATGAGCGACCTGTCCAAGGAGGAGGTGCGTCCCCCTGTGCTTCGTCGGCCTCTGACCGACGCGCGCGCCCGTGGCTGATAAGGCTGACGGCGCGACGCTCGCCCCCCATCACTCGCCACGCCAGGTTACCGTGTTCGGCAAAGACCTGCGCGTCGCTTCTGAGGTCGGCAGTGGTCTCAACTCTGTTGGCCAACACGAGCTGCACGACCTGATCCCGATCGGGTGCGTTCCTCCTTTCTCTCCTCCTCGCCTTCCCCCCCTCCCCTCCTCCCCCCCCTCCCCCTCCCATACTCCTTCCTCCGTTCTCCATTGACGTTTGAGATCGCGCGGGCGCTGCAGCTCCAACAACTACGGCGTCATCTACCGCACCGAGCGCGATGCGTTCCATGTGCTCGACGCGTCGGGCAAGTCGCTCACCATCCGCCCCGAGCTCGTCGGCAGCGTCCCCGGCGGTAACCGCGACGCCAACACGTATGACCGCAACGGGACGCCGTTGAGGAAGGGCGAGTCCGCGGTTGAGGTCGGCGGCGAGGTGCGTTCTTTTCCTGCTCCGCCTTCACATTGCCCTCTCCCGCCTTTCCTAATTGCTTGCTGCGCTCCCTGTACTGATGACGTCCGCTTCTCGCCGACTGCGCCGTCGCCTGGGCAGACCCGATCAGGCACGATCATCGCGATCCGCGGCCTGTCCGTTTTCCTCTACAACCGCGACATCGCCGCGCACGAGGGCGTGTTCGTCGCCTCGCCGCGCGAGCTCCAGTCGTCCGCGTCCAAGACGGCGCGCGTGCAGACGGACCTGACGAAGCTCAATCCGGAGATCGCACAGCATGTGCCCGCCGGCAGCGGCATCGGGCTTCAGGGGCGGAGATTCAGGGACCCGCTGATCGACACGCCCGTCGTCGTTGTGCGCGGTGTTAACAAGTCGCGCGTGGGCATCATCAAGGACGTCAACGGTGACATCTGCAGGGTTGAGCTCCAGTCGACCAACAACACCATCACGGTCAAGAAGGGTGCGCTGCTCAAGAAGGAGTGCGTTTCTCCCTCGACGTGGTTCTGTTTGCGTGCGAAGGCTGATCTTTTGGCTCACGCGTTCGCGCGTTCGCGATAGCCCTCGCACGGGCGCGACGGCACCCTTGCCCGAGACGGTCTCGGCCAGCGCAGGCGCAGGTGTGCCGTACCGCCGCCCGGCGTCCGAAGCACCGATGGGCCCGCCAGGCACCGTCAACCCGTACGCGTCGTCCTTCGCAGGCGCGACGCCCAACCCGTACGCAGGCGACGGTGGGCGGACGCCGGCGTTCGCCGCGGGTCGCACGCCCAACCCGTACGGCGCGGGAGGGGCGACGCCTGGCGGTGCGTGGGGGTTCGGCGGGGCGACGCCTGCGCCCCCTCCGTCTGGCGGCCGCACGCCGGCGTACGGAATGGTGCACGGCGGGAGGACGCCAGCCGCCGGCGGTCTGCAAGGCGGGCGGACGCCCGCGGCCAGCGGGATTCAAGGCGGGCGGACGCCGTACGCGGGCGCGTTTGACGGCGGCAGGACACCTGCGTACGCCGGGGCTGCGGCGGGCGGACGCACGCCTGCTTACGGCATGGGAATGGCGGGCGCGGGCGGCAGGACGCCCGCGTACGGTGGTGCGGGCGGAAGGACGCCGGCGTACGGAGGGGGTTACGGCGGCGAGCACGCGGCTTTCGGGAACGCAGGTGCGGCAACGCCGTATGGCGGTGGTGGGACGGCGTACCAAGACGGGCCGAGCAAGGGCTACGGCGGGCAGAGCTACGGCGTTCGTCCTCTTCCCTCCTTCTTCCTTGACGCGCATTCAGCTGACAATCCCTCCTGCGCTGCTCGACCGCCACCAGGAGCCCTGGAACAGCGCGCCCACACCAGGCGCCGGCCCTCAATCTGCCCCCACGCCAGGGATGTACGGCTCGGCCCCGACGCCAGGTCCGACGCCCGGTGCTGGCCCCTACTCGGCCCCGACGCCCGCCGCGGGCGAGCCGTACAGCGCGCCGACGCCCGGTGCAGGCCCGTACAGCGCGCCGACCCCAGCCGCGGGCTCGTGGGGGAACTAGACGGGTGCATGCAGCGTCACCCGATGAGGAGGGACCATGCCGGGAGTAGGCAGGGCGCGTGTACTTGTACGACCGGTGCGTAGCACGGCTAGATCCATGAGGTCGGTTGCACGCTGTTGGCCGCCAGTGCGCTCTTCCTTCGTCTGTGCTGACGGGACAAGGGCAGGCGCGTCAAAGTTGTCTGCCGCTTGCACGCGCGCGGGGGATGGCTTGCTGACCAGTCGCGCACTCTTACCCTCCGAGGGAGGCACCTTTCTCCTTTCCTTGACCGTTTGCCGCCTGAACCATCTGCAGCTCGTTTTGCCCCTGCCTCTGAGAACTGGTCCGGGCTGCAAGGAGACGCGAGGGACGTTGTCAACCCTCGCCCACCATGTCCGCCCTCCCTGTTGCCTCCGCTTGACCCCCCGGTGCATCGCCCAAGATGACCTCCCAACCGTCCGCAGGCTCTGTCCGCGACCCCAGCGCACCGCTCTCCTTGCTGCTGACCGTCCTGTGAGGCGCGAGTGGACGAGGGCGGTTCGCGGTCCCGGACTCCGCGCCCCTGACCCAACTGCGCGCACGGGCCTGCCGTCGTCCATCGCACGCTCACCCTCCCGTCCTCCGCCGGCAAGGATGTCCTCCCCCTCGCAGAAGGACGACGACGACTGGCTCGGCGAGTGGGACCCGGACGACAAGGACAAGGACGACAAGGACGACGACAAGCTCGACGACCTGCTCGCTTCGGCGGAGGCATCGCTCTTCTCGGTCTTCGTGGGCGGAGAGGGCGAGCAGGGTAGAGAGCAGCGGCAACAGCCCGAAGAGGGGCCAGAGGAGCGGCTGTTGCTGCAGTCGGAGGAGGGGCCGGAGGAGCAGCAGCAGCAGGTGGATGGACGCTCATCGGGCCCCGTCCACCCTGTGCCGAGCGAGCAGGGACAGGCAGCGGGCGACGAGGGCTCGCCGGATGCGGTGGACGAGGGCAAGGCGGAGGACGCCAGCTCACAGGCTGGCGACGAGGTACGTCACTTCCCTCTGTCTGCACCGCTGTGTCCGTTGCTGATGAGCCAGGTGACGAGCAGGCCGGACTGGGGACGATCTTCGAGTCGGGGGACGACGACGACTACGACGAACGCGATTCAAGCCCGACGCCCAAGCCAGTGCGTTTGGAGCCTGCTTTGCCTGCGTTCCGCGCTTCGCTGACTGTTGATACCCTCTATGCACAGTCGAAGCGAAGAAGAAGCGCCAGGCCTAAAGTCCGAAACCGATATATCGAGGACGAGGCGGAAGTGTCAGACGACGAGGAGGACTTGGACGAGGACGATGCGGAGTACGCTCGAGAGGGTGCGTGCTTGCTCATCAAGGGCAACGACTTGGCGTGCTGACGGCGGACCGCTTGCCTGCAGCCGAGGACTTTATCGATCCAGACGGCGCGCTCGCTGAGGAAGACGCCGCCGACTCGCTCCGAGCCGAGCGTGACCACCACCGACTCGACACGCGGCGCCTCAGAGCCCAAGAGATTGACGCCGAGAAGCTTGCGGCCGACGTCGTGCGCCGGCACAGGAGCCAGAAGCAGCGCGCGTATCAGGGCGACACGGATGCCCTGCCGCAGAGCCTGCTCGTGCCCGGTGTCGAGGACCCGAAGCTATGGCAGGTGCGAGTCAAGGTGCGAATCCTTCGCCCTGTGCGGTCTTTCAGGTCACTGACGAGCATGATTTTCTCTCGCTTGTAGCCTGGCTTCGAGAGAAGGATTGTCATATCTCTATTCGGCAAGGCGCTGGACCTCGAGGACATCGGACATGCCCTCGAGATTTATTCCGCCTTCCAGCGGGAGTCCCTCCCTGGGCTCGTCTACGTCGAGGCACACACGCGTGCGGCGGTCGAGCGGGCCATCGACGGCCTTGTCAACGTCTACGCCTGGCAGGGCTTCATGCTTGTTCCGGTCGACGAGATGGTTGCGCTCCTCCGGCTCACGAAGAAGCGCATCACGCCAACTCCCGGTTCATACGTGCGCTTCAAGCGCGGGCGCTATAAGGGCGATCTGGCCGAGGTCATCGACGTCTCGGAGAATGGAGAGGAGGTCGGTCTGCGCTTCATGCCCCGCATCGACTTTGCGGCCTCCGAGAAGGACGAGACGGGCAAGAAGCGCTACAGAAAGGGCACCATGGTCGGCACGCTCGCCAATCGTCCGCAGCAAAAGCTCTTCTCCGTCGACGAGGTCCAGAAGATTCACGGCCGGTCGTCGATCAAATGGCGCCACGGACGGCACATCTTCCAGGGCGAGACGTACGTCGAGGGCTTCATCGAGAAGGACATCCCCGTGTCGCTGGTCGAGACCGACAATATCATGCCGACGATGGACGAGCTCGAGGTCTTCCGAGGCGACCAGGCCGAGCAGGACTACACGCGGATCCGCGAGCAGGCGCGCGTCAGCTCCCTCGCCGCTCTCCAACCAGGCGACGCCGTCCAGGTCATGAGGGACCAGAACAAGGGCGCGGTCGGCACGGTCATCAATGTTGCGGGCGCCATCGTCACCATCCGACGCACGCTGGGGGAGGCGGCTGGGTCGGAACTCGCGGTGCGCGGCGAGTTCGTCCAGAAGATCTTCCGCATCGGCGAGCACGTCAAGGTCGTCGACGGGCCGAACGTGGACGAGACGGGCCTGGTCCTGCGGGTCGAGGGTGAGGTCACCACCCTGATCAGCGACCTCTCGCACGAGGAAGTGCATCCTCTTCCCCGTCGTCGTTCATGTACTTCAGCTGACCTCGCTGGCCAATCCGCAGATCTCGCTCTTCTCGCGCAACCTCCGCGTCGTCGCCGAGATTGGCAGCGGGCTCAACGTCGTCGGCCAGCACGAGCTTCACGACTTGATCCCCCTCGAGTGCGTGGGATTTTCCTCTGATTGACGCCGAACCCGCCCTGACAACACTTCGACGCACAGGGGGCCGACGTTCGGCGTTATCATCCGCACCGAGCGCGACGTGATGCATGTCCTCGACAACCATGGCCAGGTCAGGTCGCTCAAACCGCATCTTGTCAGCAACAAGCTGGATGTGCACTCGAACATCATCACGTACGACACCAGCGGCCAACCGATTCGGCGCGGCGAGATGGTGTTTGAGACGAAAGGCGAGGTGCGTTGGGCGCTCACTGGGCTCTAGTCACCTCATGATGATTCTCGTCCGGATGCAGGGTCGATCGGGTACCGTCATCGGCCTGCGCGGCCTGACGGTCTTCGTCTACAACCGCAACATCCAGACCAACGAGGGCGTGTTCATCTGCTCGCCGCGCGAGCTCATCTCGTCGGCGTCCAAGACGGCCAACGTCCAGCTTGACCTCACCAAGCTCAACCCGACCATCGGCGCGCTCGGCGGCGTGCGCGCGGGCGGCACGATCCAGCGCCGCAGGTACAGAGACCCGCTGCTCGACACGCCCGTCGTCATCGTCAGAGGAATCCACAAGTCGCGCGTCGGCATCATCACCGACATCAACGGCGAGGTCTGCCGTGTCGAGCTTCAGGCGACCAACCAGACCGTGACAATCAACAAGACAGCGCTGCGCCAGAAGGAGTACGTCGACCTGACCTTGCTGACAGGCAGACGTTGCGGTGCTGACCTGCGCCCGGTCGACGTTCAGCCTTCGCACCGGCGCCATCTCCAACCTACCCGTCGCCGTCAAGGAGGACGAGAGTCTGCCATCCGCGTTGTCCAGGTCCGGCGCTTACCTCGGCTCGCCCTTCGGCAGCAGCCGCATGGTCAACCCATACGCAAACGATGGCGGTCGCACCCCTTCTATTGGCGGTGGCGGCGGCAGCGGCAGCGGCACGGCTTATGCATCGAACGGCAACGCGACGCCCACCGCAGCCGCGTGGGGCTTTTCGGCCGCTACGCCATCGCGCAGCTCAAGTGGGAGGACGCCGATGCACAAGTTGGGCCGCGGCACGCCCGGTCCTCCGGTCAACGTTCGCACGCCTGCCTACACCGGCGTTCAGGAAGCGCAGACATCCACCGCGCGAATACTTGGGGTCAAGACGCCCTACGGTGCGGGGCAGGTCGTGCGTACGCCGGCGTACAGCCGCAGCGTTGTGCTCGGTGACGGCGGCGGGGCGACGCCCAACCTGCACGCGTTCGCTGTAACGCCAGGCCGCACGCCTGGCTCAGGCGGCGGCAGGCTCGAGTCAACGCCGGCCTGGATGGGGAGCGCGGCGACGCCGTACGGCGCGGGCGGGAGCGCCTTTCGCGACGCGCCGACCCCAGCGCCGCCGACGCCCAACGTGGAAGAAGTCAATTTGTCCTCCGTCGACCCCCCCTCGTCGTCCTCGCAGCCTTCGCAGCAGTCAGCGAACAAGATGACGGCGCTGGACGGCTGGGACTGAGCTCGGAGTCACGAGCGAGCGCGTACTCGTACGATCTATGCAGCCCCCTTTCTGTCTGCACACGCGCTCGACTCAGAGGTTGGCAGGCTGGGGTTCTAACTCGATGTTATCCGCATGCTCTCCGCTAGACTTCTAGGCTCCAGGACCCAAGCGACAGCCGTCGTCGCCTCTCCGTCTACCGTCCGCGCGCTCGCCGTCCCGAGCGCCGGATCGTGCCCTTCCTCCTCCCAATACTTCCAGAGCCTGCACAGGCTCGCGCGGTTGGTCGTGATGGTCGTCCACCTGCGGCTGACGGCCTCCCCAAGCGTCCTGAGCGTGTGGGGCGTAAGCGAGGGCGAGAGCTTGGGCGCGCCCGGCCGTAGCAGGTGCGAAAGAAGCACGTGCAGCTCGTTGAACGCGTGCTCGGCGGCGCCGGTCGACCAGGACCGTGCGTATGGCGCGGTCAGGACGGCGTAGGGGTGGGCATGGGTTGAGTTTGGGAGCACGCGGACGGCGCACAGCGCCCGGTGTAAAGGGGTGATGCGGCCGGCGTACCGCGAGCCGGCCCACCACGCGTCCGTCCGCGCCGTACGCTCGAGAGCGCTCTCGCCAGGAGCGGCCCAGAGCGTCGTCCCGCGCCGGAGCTCGTCCTCGGACGCGAGCTTGCGGACGATCATCTCGAGCCGGGCCTTGCTCTCCTCTGTCGCCCAGCAGACGACGTCCGTGTCCCCTTCGGGCCACGAAGCGCACGCGGCGAGCCCAGCGACGAGCTCTTCGACGAGCGGATGCTCCATCTCAACGCCGAGCTGAAGCGTGAGGGCCCGAGCGTTGTCGTTCCCGCCGAGCATCGCCTGCTTGCGCTCCTCCTCGCTCCGCAGCGAGCCGTCCTTCTTGTACTGGCGGACAAGGGGAAGGAAGACGCCCTCGGGGCCGTTCTCAGGCGACGGTAGACGCATGTGTGCGATGCCGGATATCTGAGAAGGAGCGCCATATCAGGGAAGAAGCCTGGGAGAAGCTTGGATAGGTTGTGACGACGCACAAGTGCGATGATGAGCGAGAGATCGAACACGACATTGCGCGTTGCCCGTAGCGGCGGCCGTTCGTGCGCTAATAAGTCCAAAGAGGACGGCGATGGTGCAGACGAGCCATTGCAAGCCGCAGGGAATGTGACGTGGACGCCGCGCAAGCTGCGCACCTCGTCGACGGCGCGCTCGACCTGCGCCCGATGTTCCGCCGGCAGCCTTCCGAGCGCGTCCTTCGTGAACCGAGGCAGCTGCAGCTCAATGTGCTCCGGCGGCGGGAGGAGGGGCGACCCGGCTTGCGCGGCCGCCAGCAGCGCATGCGCAGTCTTGTGCAGCGTTGTCTTCGAGTGCTTGGGGTTGTAGTGCGCTGACTGGCGGAGCGCGGCGATGGACGACGAGGACGAGCAGGCTGAGCAGTCGGACGCGTACGAGCCGTCCGAGTTGTACGAGTCTGTCGCGAACGTCAGGGCGTCAGGTCAGCGAGAGCGGGACCTCAACGCAAGGACGAACTGACCGTCCTCTCCGAGCTCGAAGCCGAGCTTGCTGACCGTGAGCCCGCTCAGGACCTTGATCCACCGCCGTCCTCCGTCACACACCAGGTTGACCTTGATGTCCCTCAACTTGGTTCTGCTGCCGTTCGGCCGGCCGGTGGGACGAAGTGCGCTAAGTCCAGCAGCAGTAAGAGGAGGGAGGGCGAAGGTCTGGTTGAGGCCCGTGATTGGCGCAGGAGCTGCCTGCAGGGACTTGAAGAGCGAGAGGAGGTGCGGAGCGTTCGTTGCCGTCTCTTGCTTTCTGCCCGGTCGCTCGGTGTCGTCGAGATCGCCGTCCTCGTCCGATGTAGGGGTTGGCGGACGAGACGCGAGCACCTGTCGTGCGACCGGGCGAGGGCGGCAGCAACCTCAGAGTCAGCAGAGCGCCTCTTCCAAGCACAGAAGCACAGGCGAGACGCACCCGCTCGAGGTACTCGATCTCTTTGCGGACGGTCGAGACGAACTTGACCTTGCCCGGGACGGCAGCAGGGCCGACGGGCTGCGGCGGGTTGGTGAGGTCGGACGACAGGTCGAGCACCGGCGGCGGCGGGAGGACGAGGCCGTCGAGCGCAGGCAGGATGGCGCGCAGAGCGACGAGCGAAGCGGCCGGCGTCATCCCGGGGCGAGCTGCCGAGCGAAGAGAGGGGAAAGCAAAGGCCCGGAGGAGGGGAGGAGCAAGCAGAGCTGTCGGCGGGCTCAACCAAGAACGACGGCAGCTGCGCGCGACCTGCAGCACCGTCGGGAGCCAGGACGAGCCCAAGCACACAGCTGCTCGCTCAACCAGGAGCAGGCTGGATGGCTGGTGAGGCTGACGCTGGATGGACCGGGCTGATCGTCTTTGCTGATTGCCTCCGGGTGGGGGAGAAGGGGCCACCAGGGACGGGAGGATCCCGGCGGAGAGGTCCGCGCGTGCCGCAGCAACGGCGTCCGCCTCGACCCTGGAGCACTCCGGAGCGCAGACCGTCCGGCCGACGCGCGTGCAACGTGATGTGTGAAGGACGGACTGTCGACGTCGTCCGCCCCTGCATCGGCGGAAGGCAGGACGAGCTTGCTACGGCGCGCACGCGGATGCACCGACCTCGGCGACCAGCCGCCTCCGACGTCCCTTCCCCACTCCGCCCTCGACCAAGCTGACCTTTGCTCCTCCCGTCCGCTGCCGGTGTGTGGGGGGAATGCTCGGGCTGACTCGCTGACAGACGTCCATCTCACTCCTTTTCCCCTCGCCGTCGCCACCCTTCCCTCCTCATCTACCATCATCCCGCCGGCCTCGCCCAGGATGCGCCTCTCCCTCGCCATCCTCCTCACTTCCGCTTTCCTCCCCTCGACCTTCGCGGCCGTCGTCAACCCGCGCGCCCCAGCCCTGCCCTTCAACCCGCCGCTGGACCAAGTTCACCCGCTTCCCGCCCGGCGTGCGCTTGCCGTCCCCGTCCCGCGCTGGTCGACCGGCCAGGCGGACCCGAGCGCACAGAGGCAGAAGAAGGACGTGCGCGTTCCCTCACGCCTTCAGCGTGAGGCCTGCTCGTCATTCCGTTCTGGGTCAGTCGTCCGCACTGACCCTGTTCCCCTTTTCCGCGTGCTCGTGCAGCGCGCAAGCCCAAGCCGTCCGGGAAGCCTCTGCAGACCGTGACTGGCCACCTCGCAGTGACGGATGTTACGACCGGGGCGTCGCTGGGCTACATCGGCGCCGTGCCGAACATATTCGGTGCGCCTCGTCTGTCGTCTTGAACCGTGCTCCGTCCGACGCTGATCCGCACGGACCTGCCCGGTAGGCGAATACAACATCACCACCGACCTCGCTACCGCCCTCAGCGTCACCGTGTACATCTGAAGCTCATCTGCGCTGCCTCAACCTGTTGCTGAACCCCTTCGCGTCGCACGGCAGGACCCCCGGAAAGACCCACGACCTCAGTGCGGTCAATGGAATCGCAAAGTTCCCCTTGATTGGCGGCATCAGCGGCTTCGCCAACGCCGATCCGGACCTCGGCGTCGGCTCATTTCACTACTCGTACATCGGCGGCGTCTCGCAAAGTCAGTACGCTTCGTTGGCCTGTGCGGTACCTCAACGCGCTGAACCCTTTTTTGCGCGCTGCAGCCTTAACGCTATCCCCTCCCTTTGTTGCGCCGAGCTCGTTCAACTCCGCAACGGGCGTTTCGCGAGCGGCCGAGTCAGCCATCTGGTCGTACGACAGCAACAGCAGGAACGTCACGGCGCAGTGGGTCAACACGGACGGCTGTAGATCCATCCCGCTTGCTCTTATGCCTCTGTTTTTCTTGCAGGTGTGACTGACGATGATGATTTACAGCTCTGCCGAAGACGTACCTCATCTACGTTGAGGCCTTGCCGAACACGCTCGCCCTGACAGGTGCGCCTCCTGCTCGATCTGCGCGTTCTTCAGAAGCTGAGGATCGCCCACTTTACTCCAGGCGACCCAGCCGCGTTCGCGTCGTACTTCCAGCTGGTCACACACGTCGTCGTGCGTTGTCCTTTGCGGTCGCTCGCCCCACGCCGTTCCTAAAGCTGACACGGCTTGCGACGACAGACCCTTACCCTTGTCCAGTAAACGAACGGCGTCCGCCGCTGCCTGCTTCGGTCCCTCAAGACCGTCTAGAAATCTCGCCGTCTTCGCTCTACCCTCTGCTCTTACAGTCCTCCCCCTCTCTCCTCCTTCGAATCCCTTCCCTCGGACTTTCTCTGCTCACGGACTCCGCGTTTGCGCTCCACCCTCGCTCCTCAGTTTCGTTGAAACCTGCTTCGCTCGCTTACGCTTTCTGCCTACCGTACCGCACATTTGCTCCCGCCTTGACTCTCGCTGATGATCCGTCTCTCCTGCCCCTGCGCCTCGATTTTTGTCCTGCGAGCTCCGAAGCAAGCGACCATCTGGATCTCCGCGTGCATGCACGTGCGCTCAGTCCGTCTGCGCCCTTGCGCCGGCGGCCGCCTCCTGCTTGGCGAGCGCAAGCTGCTCGGCTTCGGTCGTGATCTGCTTCTGCCAGAGCGTGGCGAATGCGCCTCTTCTGGCGACGAGTTCTGCGAAAGGTAGGCGCAGGTCGTCAGCGCGCAAAGGGGGAGAGCGAAGGGATGCGAAGGGGACGGACCCTCAAACGAGCCCTGCTCGACTATCTCGCCCTTGCTGAGGACGATGATCTTGTCAACGTTGACGATCGTCGAGAGCCTGAGTGTCGACAAGCAGAGCCATGTCAGCCTCGAGGGGCCGAGAACAGCGGGCCGCGCAAGGAAGCACCTGTGCGCAATGGTTAGGGACGTCCGGCCGCGCTGAAGTTTGTCGAGCGCCGCCTGGATCTCGCGCTCGGTTGCCGTGTCGAGGGCCGACGTCGCCTCATCGCTGCCGGAAAAAACCTAAGGTCAGCACCTGCCGCTAAGCTGACAGCCAGAGCGCGTGACAAGGACGCACAGTAGCAGGATCGGCGGGCTCTTGAGCATCGCTCTCGCGAGCGACACGCGCTGCTTCTCGCCCCCGGAGAGCCGGATACCGCGCTCGCCGACACGCGTGTCGTACCCCTCGGGCCACGAGACGATCTTGTCGTGCAGCTGCGCCGCGCGGCACACGTCCTCGACCTCGGCCTGCGTCGCACCCTCGCGCCCGTAGTTCACGTTGAACCCGATCGACTCGTTCAAGAGCGTCGTCTCCTGCGGGACGACGCCGATCGCCTGACGAAGTGACTTCTGTGTGACGTGTGAGATGTCCTTGCCGTCGATACTGGTGCATGCACGGGTTCAACGTCAGCTGACGCAGAGGCGCATGGATAGCGTCCAAAGACCCACCTGATCGACCCGCCTTGAATCTCGTAGAATCGTAACAACAGGCGCAGGATGGTGCTCTTGCCGCTCCCAGTCTCGCCAACCTAGGAGAAGGAGCCGCGGTCAGCGCAGGTAACGAGACCGCATGAAGTCGCGCTCCTACTCACGAGTGCGACCGACGAGCCCTTGGGCACCGTGAAGCTCACGCCTTTGAGCGCCTGCAGCCGCTCGTCGTAGCGGAAGTGGACGTCGTCAAAGACAATCTCGCCGTCCGTCACGTGCAGCACGTCCGCGTTCACGTCATCCTTGATGTCGGGCTCCTCGGCGAGCAGCTTGAGCAGCCTGTGCACAAGAAACAGGTATGGTCAACTCGGTAGCTCAAGCAGACCGCAGACGAGAACCTACTTTTCGGAGTCGACTACCAGCCTGCAGTAAGGGTGAAACTATATTAGCGGCTAAAGGTCGGTTACAAGCCAAAAAGGACGCACTGGTTTAGCTGGCGGTACAAGCCGCCGAGGAAGCCGAGCGGCGAGTAAAGCTGCTGCATGAAAGTGAGGTACTTACGCGCGATGTGTGCGTTAGTCAGCGAGAGCCCCCTACAAAGGACGGAAGTGCCACTCACGACGACAAACTGCGAGTCGGAGTGCGCGTCAGTACTGCTCGGTGCGAGAGGAATAGCGGGGGGGGGGGGGGGGACTCACGTCCGACGGCTTGCTTCGACCCTGGACGACGTCATGGGCGACGATGGCACTCCCGAACAAGAGGCCCGTCGTCATGATGGCGTTCTGGCTGAAGTTGAGCAAGCTAAGCGACACTGCGAAAGAAAGAGGCAAAAGTCAGTGCCTGCAGGTTGCGGGAAGAAAAGAGAGACCCACTCGTGACCTTCCACTCCATGACCTGGTACTCGCTGACCGCCTGGCGATAGCGCTCGCTCTCACGGCCCTCAGCGGTGAAGTACTTGACTGTCGATGGAAGCAGTCATCAGCGCTGCGCATGCGTGGAAGAGATGTAGGACGTACCCGTCTCCCAAGACATCAGGACGTCGGTGATGATGGCGCGCGTCGCGCTGTCGCGCTCGTTCATCTGTTTGCGCATGGCCGTCCTCCAAGACGTCATCTTGACGCTCACCCCGATGTAGGCAACCATAACGACGAGGACGACGAGCGAGAGAGACGAGCCGAACTTGACGAAGAAGATGACGAGCGCGACGCTGATATCGAGAAGGATCGGCGTAAAGTTGAACAGGATAATCTGGAGCAGGTTGGTGAGAGCGAAGCCACGGTCGATTGTGCGCAGCGTCTCGCCAGTCTTGCGCTTGGTCTGCCATGCTAACGAAAGGTTGAGCAGGTGGTCGAAGCAGAGTTGCTGCGGAAAGGGAAAGGGGCGTCAAGTCGTGTTGGCCCAGTGCGGGAGAGGCACGACTGGCTCACCTGCATCCTGGCGTCAGAATACTGCTCGATGGGCGTCCAGATTAGGCTCTGCAAGGCGGACAGTCCGCCCGAGCCGGAGAGAAAGCGCAATGAGACGTAGACAAGCAGCGCGGTCCAGGGTGCTGAGACAGTGAGGAAGGTTAGCTTGCGCAGTGCTCGGCTTGCACATGATGCATAATAAAAGAAGACACAATTAACGCACAATGTCCGTCCGTCAGGCGGTCGATGACCTTTCCGAGGCTCAACGGGGCAAGGCCGTTGACGCCACGGGCCGCGAGAACGATCAGGCAGCAGGTCAAGATGCAGAGCTGCAGGCGCGCGCTGTTCCTTGGCCAAAGACGGTCGACCAGACCGAGGCTGTAGAGCCGACCGAAAAAGCCGCCCCAGGTTTGCTGCTCTTCGGCCGGCTTCTTGCTGTCGGACTGCGTGGTCGACGGCGCGCTAGAGGTCGCTGCGGATCCGTTGAAGGTGCCGTACGCGGGCGTGCTCGCCCCCGTTGCGTGCTCGTTGGATTCGCCCAGCAGAGGTGCGGACGTTGACAGCTTGCCATCGGACAGGGGACGAGGGAGCCAAAGAACGACGAGGAGCGGAAGAAGGAGTAACACGCGGGCGGCCGTGAAGGACAGGGCGATGATGTCGAACGGGCTGGTGCGGCCGACCGTTGCCGCCTTGATCTTAAGGCCAAGCAGCGCGCCCTCGCCCGCAAGGGACAACAAAACGATGCCTTTGATCCACCACTTGTCCCACTCGCGCTTCCACTCGCTCGTGATGCCGACGGCGGCCCAGAGCGCGTTTCCGGCCAAGGCGTACGCGCACGCGACCTGCGCGCCCGAGCCCCAGCGACGCGAGATGACGGTCTCGACGACGACGGCGATGCCTGTGGCAAAGTAAGAGACGGCAAGTAGGGCGTCGAGCGTGAGGATCGGTGCGCGGCGGGGCGTGTGAGGGGTGCTGGTGCGGATGGTGAGGAAGGAGGAGGCGAGGAGAAGCAGTGACGCGAACGGGAGAGCGACCTCGACAGCCTCCTGAGAAGCAACCATGGCTGCTGGCGGAAGGAGAGCGGGCGAGAAAGAGCAGCCGGCTGCGAGGACTGGTACGGAGGTGCTGTGCTTGCGGCCTTGCGGACGGGTGCTGGGAAGATGCTGGTCGAGGACGTGGAACGCGTGGCTCAGAGGGCTGCGGCGTCGCTTCGGCGCGCGTCCGAATTCTGACGTGAACCAGATAGTACGCAGAGTACATGGCTGACGCCCAACCTGGTCAAGCTGGGTCAGACGGTAGCTGCAGACAGGCGCCGTCAAGAAGTCAGGCTGATGCTGACCTGGACGTGGAGACATCCTGACTGGGGACCCGATAGCGCACGCCGTGGACGGATGCGCACTGCGACGTACTCAATCACTGACTGACCTGCCGACGTAGCTGTCTCCTGTGAGCTGTGCGCGTACTTGTGCGGCGTTCTTGCAAACAGGGGCCACAAGACAGGCAAATGAGGTGATCATGCATTCTTGATCTCCTCAAGCGCGTCCTTCAGCTTGTCCCACTCGGGCTCGTCCTCGAACGCGTCCTTCGTGCGGCCTGTGAAGGAGCGGGCTGTCAGCAGCAGGCATTGCAGCATGACCGAGAAACAGACGTACCCATAAAAGTTCGGACGATGGAGCGCGCCTGAAACTTCCAGTCCTTCCAGACGAGCTTGACCTCCTCCCCGCCGTCCTTCTTCGACTCCTCGAGCCGACCCTGCTCGTCCTCGACCGCTCTCGGTCCGAGGCCGACGAGCATGTCGACGACCTCCTGCACCTCTTCGACAGCCTCGCGCCAGCGCACGCGCTCGCGCTCGACGTCCTCGTCGTTGACGACGCTCGCGCGGTACGCCTTGACGTGCGCGTCGAGCGCGTCGGCGACGCGGCCGCGCCAGAGCAAGAGCTTTGCGTGGGCCTTGTAGATGCGCGCCGATGACGAGATGCGCGGGAGAATGGCAACCTCGAGCAAGCGCGTCACGTACGTCTCCAGCCCCTTGCCGTGGTTGGACGTGAACGCGACCTGGACGCCGTCTTTCTCCTGCTGCTCCTCGAGCGCCTTCTCCTCCTCCGACCCGGGCGCTGGCGCCCGGGTCACGCTCGCGACCAGCCGGTCGAGCACTTCGATGTCGATGCAGCCCTCACCATCGACGTCGGCGCGCTCCTCGACGACGCGCGTCAGAGCACGGCACGCCTCGGTGTTCTCGCCCAGGTCGACGGCGACCATTGCGAGGTTGGACCACATGCGCCAGTTGGAGAAGGCGTACTTGAGGCCGATCTGGAGCGCACGGAAAGCGAGAAGCTTGTTGGCGTGCGGGATACGGCCCTCCTCCGGCTGGGAGAGGCGAGGAACAAACGTCAGTGCGCCGCCTGAGTAGCAGAATTCTAAAAGCGCACCTTGGTAACCTCCTCCTCAGGCTCAACCTTCTCCTGGTCGTCGAGGTCCGCAAGCTCGATGCCAGCCGCAACCTTCTTGAGTCCGTCCTGCAAAGCCCGACCAGCACATTATCAGCGCTTTTGTGCATCATTGCAAGCGCACCGAGCTTTAACGCACGATGCCTCCGATGTCCGGCATGCGCAGGTAGCAGCTCGCGAGGTTGTTCCACGCCTCGCTGTTCTCCTCCTCGATGCCGGTGCACCGCCTGAACGCGCGAACGGCCTCCTTCCAGTTCTCCGTCTTGACGTACGCACAGCCAAGGATGAACCACGAGCGCGCAAAGAGGGGGTTGATGGCAAGCGCGGCCTCGAAGAAGGGGATGGCCTCGGCGTAGTTGTCGCGGGCAAAGTGGTAGCCTGCGAGCGACCGGGCAGCACGGGACGAGGTCTGCTTCGACTCTGTCCAAGCGCGTGAGGGAGTGGGATCAGCGCAAGGCAGGAGACTAGAGAAACGCGGAATAACGCACCCTCCCATGCCTGCTCGTACTTCGCACGCTTCCCATCGACCTCGACGTCCTCCGTCATGTCGCCGAGCATGCACAGCAAGTTTGCGCGGCGCGCAACCGACATGCGGACCTTGCTTTGCTCGCTCCGCGCCGCCTCGCCCTTGCGCGCGTTTTCGGTCGTCAGGGTCGCCTCGGTGAGCGTGCCGGAGAGAAGGGAGGTGACGATCTGGATTGCGCGGTCCTGCTCCTCGAGGTGCTGTCATGGTCGCGGCCCAGTGCATGTCAGTCACCAGCGAAATTTGGGTCGGAGGATACAGTCGTGGACGAACCTGGTAGCAGCGAACGACCATGTCCCACATCTCCAGCCGCCTGTAGATCTCCTCCGCACTCCTGAAGACGCCGAGGCTGACGAGGCGCTCGGCGAGCTCTGCCTCGAGCTCCCACTTGCTCGGCAGGTCGATCTGCCACAGATAGCGCAGGCGCTCTTTGACGGGCGCGATGCCGGGCGACGTTGGGCTGTCGTTGAGCGGAATCTGGTCGACGAGCGCCTGAAGCTGCAGCACCGAGCGCTCAACCGTCCTCGTCCGACCGGCCTCGGACCGCGAGCGCAGGAGCAGGCCGTACGTGTGGATGCTCCAGTTCTGGGCGTGGGTGAGCGCGAGCGCCGTGTAGGGCGCAAGCTGCGAGATTGACAGCTCGGACGTCGCTGCACCCTGGGAGGAGTGGTGAATGAGCGGGAGGGCGAGCAGGAGGGCCTGGTCAAGAGGGTGCAGCACGGGCGGGCTACGCGGGTCGATCTCCCTCGCGAGCGAGCCCTCAGGATGGTCCTCAGCGGAGATGGCGTTGTCCGCGAACGCCGTCTGCTCGAGCAGCGTGTCGTCATTGAGCCTAAGCGTCTCGGGGATGCCGTTCTGGTCGACGACCTCCTTGGCGCCGTCCTCCTGGACCTTGCGCTCGGGCGCGTTGGTGATCTTCGGCGTCCACCCTGTGCGCTCGCGCGACTTGGCGAGCACGACAAGCTGCGACGCCTCCTTCTCCTGCCACTTTGTGCGCTTACCGAGCGCGCCCGTGAGCTCGTACCGCATCTCGCTCTCCTCGGTCGCGCGCTCGAACAGCTCGAGCGCGGGCTTGTCCTCTCCAAGCAGGAGGTGCCGTGCGAGTCCGAGCTCGACCGCAAGCGCCGCACGCAGGTCCTGCGTCGTCGACCTCTCGGCCGGCGAGGACGCCTCGGTCAGGTCGAGGAAGGGCGCCTCGAGTGTTTGCGCCGCCGCTTCATACAAACCGTCCCGCAGCGGAAGCGGCGAGTCGGTCATAAGCAGCCTGTGCCAAACACGCTCTGCCCGCAACGCCCACCATGCGCCGCTTTCGAGGTGCGCCCAAGGACCTGAGAGGAGCGCGACGGCGAGGTGGAGGAACGACGGCTGGGCGGCGAGGTGGTAGGCCGGCTCGCCGAGATACGACAGCGACTCTATCGACAGTTGGTCGATGTCTCCAGGGGTGACCTCGTCCGAGAAGGTGCCTTCGGGGAAGAGCGAGGTGGCCGACAGGCTCGAGGGCAGGGACGGGCCGGTGTAGTTGACCTGGACGAACGCCTGCAGCAACGTGACGGCAACCAGCAGCCGTGCGAGCTCCTCCTCCGACGAAGCCTCTGAAGGCAGCGGCGCCAGACGACGCGTGACGTCAAGCTCGCCATGCTCGGTGCTGGACGACGGGTCGGCCGGCGAGGCGAGGGTGAGAACCTGCTTAGCGAGCGGATGCCCGAGCGCCTGCTCAAAGTCTGCGTCAAGGACGAGCTGGGCGAGCGCCGTAGCGGGTGTTGCCGGGAGGTCCGCCGGGAGCGGCGTCGAAAGCAGGAGGGCGTGCTCGAGGGCACGGAACGGACGGGCCATCCTGCGCGGGTTTACTGAGGAAGGGAAGCTGGTTGAAGGGCTGTCGTTGCTGACAAGGCGCAGCGGGCCGCTCGTGCACGGGCGGAGTTGGTCGCCGTGACAAAGTTCTCTGTTGTTACGCAAGTCCTTTCCTCTTCAATCTCCACTTGCTGCGCCTGCAACCAACACCTCCTGCTCTCCCCGACAACAATTCGCATGGTGTGTTGACAGGATTTAAATCCATAAGCAAATCGGTACAGTAGAGGGATTTCCCTAAGCCTTCTCGACATGCTGGACGGAGACGCCGGCCTCCCTGCGCTTGCTCTTTTCGGGCGCGTAGGTGTCTGCACGACGCACGAAGGTGCGTGAGAAGGACCCATGACGGGAAGATGAGCACAAGGAAGGGACGTACTGTTGAGCTGTCGCTCGGCGGCAATTGTCTGGGCAAAGTGCGAGCGCTCGCGGAAGTACTCGCCCTTGAAGAAGAAAACAAATACTACAAGCGTGGGCCCACAAGAGGTCAACGGGCAGTTAGATGCACGAGGAAGAGCAACAGACGCACCAGGGACGGCGACGAGCATCGCGATGAAGCTTAGGATGAACGACGGCCAGACGAGCGACCACACGCCGGGGCCGATGTTGTGGTAGAAAGGGACGGCGTACATGGCGGAGATACCGGCCTGTGGGACGAGCGAGTCAGACAAGTGCAAGAATGGTGAATGAGGGGAGGGGACGGACCAGCACATCACGCGCGAAGCCGTTGCCACCGCAAGCAGACGAGGCGTACGGTCCGTATGCGGCCTGCTCGAAACGTAGGCGGTCAATTACGGCTGCGACCAATCTCGAGAGCAGGCAAGGCGCACCGTCATGTAGTCGATCGTGCAGAAGTAGATCGAGAAGTTGGCAACACCAATCATGCCGGTGAAGATCATAGGGGCGACTGCGGGCGCAGGGAGCGTAGGTCAGCGAGAGCGGCAGATGTCAGGAACGGTTGAGGGACGAACTCCAGTGAACGTGGTAGGTAGGACCGAGAGAAGTGAACGCGAAGCCCATTAGGCCGATAGCCTCGAGCGGGACGACTGCGATGCGAGAATATGTATGTCAGCGCCAGCAGGAACAGGGAACCCGTGCAAGCTGGACGCACTCCACATTAGGATGCGCATGCGCTCCTCTGGGCGCACGTCAGGCTTGCGGTCCCGCGCCTTGATCTGGCGGCGGATGTCGGACCTGCACAAGGTGAGCACGTCAGCGCGTGCTTCAAGATGGAACGCAGGCGAGCTGGGGATGAACATGTGGACGAAGTAGGTGAGAACGTAGGCGATGACGAGCGAGATGAAGCCGAGGCCCTTGGTACCGGTCGTGAAGCCCCACTGGTCGAGCACGAGTCCGTACGCCTCGAGGAAGAGGAAGATGAGCATGTCGGAGAAGCCGGACAAAAGCGACAAAAACAGAACGATCGGCTCTGCGCGCATGAAAGGGTTAGGATCAACGTGAGAACCAGGCTAGACAAAGGAGGACAACGCACCCTTGACAAACATGACGAAGGGACGAAGCATGATGGTGATGACCTCCTTGGCGGCGAAACGGTGCTCCTTGAGCTCGTTCGGCCCGTAGCAGTTCGGGTCCTCGCCAGACTTGCGACGACGCTTGGCTTCGCGGTCGAGCAAACAGGTTGCGCGCGTCTCGGGCACGAGGAGGAAGTGGACGATCTGGACGAAGCCGCCGAGAATGAGCTGCAGCCAGAACTGGAGGCAGTAGGCCAGGCCCCGGTGTCAGTACGAGCATGAGGAGGTTCAAGCTGAGGGAGGGACTCACGTTCCAGCGCCAGCCCAGGTTCTCGGCGACGAAGCCAGCGATGATGGGCGCGACGAGGGGCCCGCCAACAGACGAGAGGACAACAAAGGCGACAGCGGGCTGCTGCTCGTCGGGCTGCCACATGTCGGCAACCATGCCGAGCGTGACCGAACCTCCCGCAGACGAGAGACCGCCGAAGAAGCGGCCGATAATGACGGTGGCGAAGTTGCGACTGAGCGCGCCAGGCAGCTGGAAGACTGGTGGACGCCATGGGACAATGTCAGCAAGGAGACAACCATCGTCGAAGAAGGCGATGCGCACCATTAACGAGGAACAGGGAGGACTGAAGGATCGGCCATCGACCAAGCTCCTCGGACGGGGCCGCCCAAAGCTCGCACTGCAAGAGGGATCAGAGTCAGCGCTCGCTGCGGGGCGTGGACGCTACACGAGACTCACGCCGAAGCCGTAAGCAACAAGGAAGATCATCTGCAAGCAAAAAGAGGGAACGTCAGGGTCAGCGGCGTCGCGCAGCGAGATTCATGGAGGGAAGTCGAGCGCACCTGCCCAACACGCGCAGCCTGCTCCGACACACCATAGTGCGACGAGATAGCGGGGACGGCAGACGAGTAGAAGGCTGCGTTAAAGTTCATGGCGACCTGTGAGCATCGGAACATCGAGTCAAGGGTCAGCCCGAGGTCGCTCTGCAGCCGAACTTGGCGCGTGAGCCGGCAACGCACCTGCACGAGGAAGATCGAGACGAGAATCCGCCACTTCTTGAGCTCGGAGAAGGAGAAGCCGAGGCACTCGTAGGCAGCCTGCTCGGTGAGCTCGTACTTGCCGTCTGCCCTTGGCTTGTCGAGCGTGACAAGACGACCCTTGCCGCCTTCAGCCAACGTTGACCGCTCAGAGTCTTCGCCGCTGGGCCTGATGGCCGTCGTGGTTGCGTTCGGCTCCGGCGAGGGTTGACGGCGCAGTCGTTCAGGCTGGCTCATGGTGGGCTAGAGAGGGAGGAGTAGCGCCTGTGAAGAGGGTGAGAAGGAGCGATCCGGCGAGAGCGAGTGGCGGTGAGGAAGAAGTTGAGCGAGGGCAGGAGTGAGCGCGCCCTATTAGCCTCTGCCCTGCGGTGCAGTCGGGCCTGCCGGCCAAGACCTGCAAAACGAGCACAAGTTGAGGCGACCATGATGACGAGAGGGGGCTGCGGCTGCGTGGGGAAGAGATGAGGGGCTACGGTGGGGGGCTACTCGGAAAAATGGGAGCCTCACTTGCCCCGTCAGGCAATCAGGCGGGCGGCGGAGTTGCAGCCCGTTCGCAGCGGCTGCGATCGAGAAAGCAGCCCTAGCTGCAGCACCTGCCCAGACTCCATCCTCGTCCCCGCCGGCTCACGAGGCCGACGAGGTTTCGCTCTTGTACCCCCGCTGAGGCCCCAGCACTTACATGGCCGCAGAACCGAGTCGTGACATGGGAGCAGCTGCTTGCGCCTGATGAGCGCTGCGCCGGCTGTCAGCCTCATGAACCAAGTACACCAGCACCGACCGATCGTTCCTTCGTTGATCCTGCAGCTCCTCGTCAGGCTTGGTTGTGGTAAGAGGAATGATAGAGCAACCGCCTCGGCCCGCAACACCCCTGCTGCTTCATACTTTCTCGACGTGCTGCACCGAGATGCCCGCCTCTGCGCTTGCTCTTATCCCGGCGCATAGGAGTTCAAAGGCAGCTGCAATCAGGAGCCCTTCTGAGGGGTTAGGTCGACGACAGAAGGGAAAGAAGAACCCACTGCTGTGCTGACGATCGGTTGCGATGGTCTGCACAAACAGCGAGCGCTCGCGGAAGTGCTCGCCGTTGTGGTGGAAGACGAAGACTGGGGGTTGACGATAATGGGAGGGGCAGTCGATTTAAGCAGAGTGCAGATATGCAGGATGGCAAGACAATCCACTGACGGTATGATGAGCGAGCAGGGGGGCTTTTGGAGCTGCAAGGCCGGTTTTGACAGAGCGATACCTGTACAAACGAGATACATTTACGTCCGAGTGCTCTTTCATCTACAAACTTCCCGTCTTTCTCACGCATGACTACGCCTTTGGCCTCCTGTACAACACGCCGACGACTGACCCAACGACGAGGCAGACGACGGTGTACACAAGCAACGCGCCGTAGTTGCGCTCGCCGCGGGTGACCCACGACCCGGTTTGGCCGTGCAGGAGCTTGGACTGGAGGAGCGCGGAGGAGACGGGTCCTGCAGGGGAGTGAGTGGGGGGGGGGGGGGGGGGGGGGGGGGGGGGGGGGGTGAGAGAGAAAAGTGGAAAGAAGAAATTAAAGTTGGGATAGGGACGAACCACGGGGAAGGTTGCGAAACTCACGAGA
>MVAM01000175.1:0-35790 GCA_014825675.1 Cystofilobasidium ferigula
CCCCCCCCCCCCCCCCCCCCCCCCCCCCTCCTTTTCCTCCTCCCTGTCCAGCCCTTCACGAAACGCCATTGATGCCTTGCTGCCTTCCGCCTGCAGCGGTGCACACGATCGAGAAGGCGACCCTGAGCGCGCCGCTCTCGGCACGCCCGACGAAGCGCGCTCCCCCGTCCCCCTCCTCCGCGACGGCCCCCTCCTCAGCCTCATCACCCTCTCCCGCCGCGGCGCCGTCCTCGCCCCCCACGAACGCTGCGCCGCCGGCGTCCGAGGCGAAGATCAAGGAGGCGACCGACGAGCGGATATGATGAACTTCACTGAGCGTGGGACGGGCTGGCAAGCGCGTGTGTGCGATGAAAGCAAGCGAGCATGCGAGAGAGCATCCGGAGGTACAGAGCGGGGAAAGCACGAAGCACAAGCACAAGCACAAGCAAGATGACAAAGGAGCCGGGAGGGAAGAAGCACGAGGTTGCAAGCGTTCAGTACGACGTTCAGGGGAAGGCGCCGGCGGAGGTCGTCGGGTAGTAGATCCACATGGCCTCTGTTCGAGAGCGCGCGCAGTCGGAAGCAGGAGCAAGCAAGTCAGCGCCATATGGAGTCGGACGCCGGAGAGGGGGAGAGAACGCACTCGGTCCGCCGCAGTTGACCGAGCTGTCGCCCGCGCAGGGCATATGGCAGTTGGACGAGCCCTGGCCGACGGCGAGCTCGGCGGCGGTGCCGCAGCGGCACTCAGATCCGCTGAAGGAGGCGAGGGAGGGTCAGCGTTGAGGTCGGGGGTCAAGAAGCAGGCTGGAACGCACTACTCCAATCCAGCGTAGTACGGAACGCCCGTCTTCGCACCCTCCGCCGAGCAGAAGTCCACGCAAGCCGTCGGCGTCATCGCGCCGCTCGCGAAGTTCGGGCCGTTGAACCTGCGTCCGCCGTCGAGCTCGGCACCGCAGTACCCGATCGGGGTGGTCGTGGCGAGCGTGCCGGCGCGATTCTCCTGGAAGGTCGTGGTCGCCTTGAAGAGCATGAGGGCCTGCCAGCGCGTGTGCGACGAAGCGCACTGTCAGCGAGTTGTGGGGGAACAGGCGAGAAGCACAGAAATTGAGGCGCACGTTCGGCCCACCGCAGATCTTGTCAGGGTTGCCGGCGCACTTCATGGTGCACGACGTAGAGGGTGTCGTCGTGGAGGAGAGGGACGACGCGCACATGCACTGGGATCCACTGCATAGTGGGACACCCACACGTCAGTCTTGAAGGGGACAAGCCGCGGCGGGAAGAGAACGCACTACTCGACGGCGCTGTAAACAAAGTTGCGGGCGTAGCAGAAAGCGGCGCACGACTCATACGTCATATCCCCGGACGACTGAAGAGCGAAACGCTGGAGTCAGCCTCCGAGGTAGATGGCCAGGTGTGAGTAGCACGCACGTAGGAAGCACCCGAGAGAAGACGCCCGTTGACCTCCGCAACGCAGGCTCCGTCCGAGACGTACTCGACCGCAGCGTCCTGGATCCTGACGACGGCGGTCGCGGCCGGCTGGGACGCACGCGCGTAGGCGGCGCTCGCCACCGAAGTGACCGACACGGCGGAGACGGACGCGACGCTTGCGGTCGACTGGGCGGCGGCAGTCGCGACGGAAGCGACAGACGACGCGGCGGCAATGGTCAAGGGCGGGCCAGCGATGGGGCGCAGCTGGGCGTCGAGGTTGGCTGTGAAGTAGTAAACGTTCATGCCCGAGTTGCCGCCGCAGAAGGTGGTGGTGTCGCCCTCGCACTGGAACCAGGGATTCGTGCGTTTCGTGTCGAGCGAGCCGGCGTTGGAGAAGGCGTTGCCGCACTTGCCTGCAGGTCGAGCGTGAAGAAGTCAGCTGTGGGGCGAGAGGATACGAGTAGATAGAGTGAGCTTGCATTCGCTGCCTGAAATGAGCACGACAGGTTGTCAGCCGAGTACTTGAAGTGGGGAGGCAGGGCGGTCGCGAGCGCACCGTGCTCAACCGCGCCGAGGGAGTAGCCGTTCTTCTGACAGGCCGCCAGGCACAGCGGGATAGTCATCTTGCTGTCCTGCCACTTGTACGGCTGGACGACGCGCGCAGAGTTGCTCAGGATCTGGTCGGCTGCGCAGGAGGAGGCAACGTCGGATCAGTTGATTACTCGAGGCACAGTTTCGGGGATGGGTACTCGCCGATCATGTAGGACGACGCGAGCGCCCATCCCTGCGGGACGACGTTGTTGAGGTTGCCATCCAGTCGCAGGGCGTTACGGTACAACTGGACGGCGGCATTTCCACCGCAGGTGAAGGCTGAGTTGCCGGCGCACGGGATGAGGGACTGGTCGGCGGCCTTCTTGCCGAGGGAGCCGCCATTGACAACGGCGTTACCGCAGAAGCACTCGCTGTGGTGCTCGAGCCCGGCGAGGGCAAAGCCGCGGTCCTGGCACTCCTGCACGCACTTGCCCGGGGTCATGTCTGCGCGATCAGGTAGCGACTATCAGCAGTTGCGCGACAATAATCGTGAAAGTTGCACACCCACCCTCGCTGCTTCCCTGCGAGCCGATGAGGACGCGCTGGCCCGAGAGGACGAGGTCGGCGACGAGGTCGGTCGAGGCGAGGACCCATGCCGACGGGATGGGGCCCGAGGCGATCGCAGTCGGCGTGGCGATGGGGACTGCGAGTGTGCCGGAGACGACCGCGAGGAGGGGAAGAAGGAGCCCGGCGATCATGGTGAGGAAGGAGAGGGATGGGGGGTTAATGATGGAAGAGGAGGGGACCAGCCCGTTCATCTCTTTTTGTACCCTTCCCTTCGGCTGTCAAAGGCAAGTATGCCCTGTGAGCGAACTCCAGCGCCACGTCCAAGCGCATGCATGCCGCTACCTGCTGACCGAAGATCAAAGGCGCCCTTGTGTTGTACAAGGGCGCAGGCGCGATGCGTGCCCCTTCGGAAGATTTCCAGGAGGCGTCGACCGTTCAGGAGGCGTCCGACGCCCGGTCCGCGGGAGACATCTGCGGCTTCAGCAGCTTCCGTGCTGCAACGGAGGGCCCAAATGTGAAGACGGCGGGGTGAGATGTTGCGACGCGTGAGTGCTGGATCAGTAGGAGCAGCCGCGGCGCCTTCAGAGCAGCGCCCTGCAGACGACGAGCCTTGCCTTCCCTGCGACCACACGTACAAGCTCTCCTGCTCAGCGAGACTTCCCTGCCGAACATCTCTGCGGCTATCAACGCACGGGCGAAGACGAAGTGCGGGGAGGCAGACGGGCGCGAGGCGTCGGGTCTTGAAGAGGCGTTCTGCGTTGCTCGGCCCTCACGACGCCTCCCTCCGCAGCCTGGGACGATGAGACGAGATGGACGCTGGCCTGCACAACCGGTTTGGACCGGAGAGCGTCCGAGCCGAAAAGGTCTTTGGCGAAGGCAAGCGACGGACCGCTCGCTGCTCTGGACGAGCCGGCGCCGAAGGAAGAAGCCCGTGCGGCGGATGACAGCACGGCCGGGGGGGGGGGGGGGGCCTGACCGGATGCACCCCGTCCCAACGGTTGTAAGCTCTTCAAGATGCGACATGTCAGCCGTCGAGCGCCGCGCTATGCTCCTGAAGGCCGTTTGTGGACTGCAAGAGGGCCTTGTGCTGTTGTCCAGGGTCGTCGTTGACGTTCGAGCTGACCTTGCCCTCGGCAGCCGGCTCATCCTGCCTTTGTCGTCCCTGTCGCAGCACCTATCCCACCTCCCCGCCTCGACGGCTTGCCATGCCCTACCACGACGGTTTCGACGTGGACTCGAGCGACGTCGGCACGGACATCAGGTCCTCGCTCCGCAAGCCCGCCAGGCAGGCGTCGCAGGCTGCGCTCAGGCGGTCGAGACAGGCGACGTCCGGCACGTCCGGCCGGGCGGTGGGGAGCACCAGACGTAGCAGCAGCAACACGCGCTCGTCCGTGTCGCCTTGTTCAGCCAGGACAAACATCGAGAGAACGAGAAAAACGAAGGAATCAAGAATCTCGAGCAGCAGTGCTTGGAGGAGAAGGAGAAGGAGTGGGCTCGCTTTGTCGCCCGCCAGGTCGTCGGCGCTAACTCGTACCAGATCGTGCGTCCACCGCTTTGCTTTAATGTCTGGCTCATCCAACTGACGGACGAGCTTCTTTGCCTAACAGACCGAGAAGATGTTCATGGTGCGCTGGTTGCTACGACAAGCGGTTGGGCTGCGGCTGACCTGCTGCGCACGGCCCTCTCCCACTTCGGCAGATGCTCATCCAGATCACTATCGACCACCTCCCGGACGGCGACGAGTTCTAGCGACAGCGCATCAAGGTGTCGTTGAAAAGGCTCAACAACGACATCCACAAGTGCGCTAACGGGCAGGCGGCGATCGTCGAGGTCCGGCCTGTCATCCTCAGTTCCGCCTGCTTGCGCGCTCTCGCTGACCCGCAGCGCTGAATACACCTAGCTCGTTCCGCAAGACGCAGATCGACTTTGTCGAGTACTTCGTCCTCAACCCGACATCGTACAGCGTCTCGTCGCGCGCGGCGCAGGCTCAATGAGGGTGGGCGGGTCACGTTCTTCGAGAAGCTCAAGGTCGCGCGCGCATGAGGTCCTGCTGCAGAAGTGGCCCGAGGTGCAGGGGCGGTGCGTGTTCTTTCTCCTTTTTCGGAATCATCTGCAATGCTGACGCTCGCTTCGGGAGTAGGGCGATTCTCAAGCGCGAGAGGGAGAAGCGCGACGCGAGGGAAGGGCAGCGCAAGCAGCGCGTCCTTGACCAGGTCTGTCCGTCTTCTTTGCCGTACCTATTTGGACTCAACGCTGACTATCCGCCTTGACGTCCCGCTAGATCGAGGAAGACCGCGAGCGCATCACCAAGCACACCGAGGCGAAGACGAAGAAACGCGCGGTCGCCAAGCGACTCGACGAGGAGGAAAGCAGGAGATGAGGGAGCTCAACGCCGAGTATGACAGGCACCGCCAGAGGCGCAGGAGGTCAAATCGAGACTGATCGCTGGTGGGATGCGTCTCTGTGCGAAGTCCCTGCTGATGAGAACCGCAGCTGACAGCCGCTCTTGACAGCCAGGTACCCGTTCTAACCTCGCGATGCACAAACACATGCCCTTCACGACATCGCTATGATCCATGCCCATTCTGCCGGTATACCTGCACGGCACTCGGCGTCGCGACACGAGGGACGGGCTGGAGTTGTCCAGGGCCACGATCTGTTTGTAGAGGTAGGGAAGAAGCTCGGGCTCGTACTGGAGGTTCGGCATGGCCTTGTGAACCATCAACATCATTGCGGCCCACCATTGTCCGCCAGTACCGCCCACCATGACCCACCACGCGCCCATCATGACCCACCATGGCCCACGCGCACGACCCACCACGACCCACCACCGCCCACCACTGCCCACCACTGCCCACCACCACCCACCACGACCCACCACTGCCCACCACGACCCACCACCGCCCACCATGACCCACCATGACCCACCATGACCCACCATGACCCACCATGACCCACCATGACCCACCATGACCCACCGCTGCCCACCATGACCTCCACCATGACCCACCAGCGGCACGCTCACCGCAGCAGTTAGCTCGTCGAAGTTCTCCGTGACAGCAAGATGAGCCACGATGCAGGCCGAGCGGCGCTGCAACAAGGGTGTGGGTGCCGGGAAGGCGTGGGTGGGCGTCGGCCGCGCAACTTCAATTCGTTGCAGTGAACACCCGACGCAGGACAGCCAGCTAGCAAGCCGCCCTTCCGCCTCTTCCTAAGCCAGTCCATCTCGGCAGGTGGCAGACGCGCGCGATTGTAATCAGAGGCATGTATCAGGTGTGTTGAACGCTGATAGATTGGTGTTTGGAGGGTTTTGGGTGCGGTGACCACGGCTACGGCATACAACAGACGGGGAGGGGAAGGGCCTAGGACCCCTTACTTTTCAACTTGAGGGGGAAACTTGGAGAGGAAGAGGGAGGGACTTTGAGAGTTGGGGCCGGTACTCCGTTGAGGAGCCGGACGATGCGGGGCAGCCGGGTCATGAAGGGGGCGTGAGGGAGAGAGAAAGAATGAGAAGGGAAAATGGAGATGAAAAATAGCGGAAACTGAAGAGACCATAGAGTGGGAGCAAAGGCCCGAGTGCAACGATGAAGTAAAGACTTTTGTAGACGACGACTTGGCGTTTAGGCCGAGGCGGGGTACGTCTCCCTTGCCCACTTGGCGGCGGCAACGAGGCTGTGTGAAGAAGACGGAATGGTCAGCCCAACAAACTTAACGACCTCCATTCGCCCACAAGGAACTCACTGCTTGAGCGATTCACGGGTCTCGGCCCATCCACGAGTCTTGAGACCGCAGTCAGGGTTGATGTCGAGCAGGTCGGCAGGAATCTGCTTGAGCATCTCTGCGATCCGCTCCTCAATCTCCTTCTGCGAAGGCACGCGAGGCGAGTGGATGTCGTAGACACCAGGGCCAATGCCGTTAGAATAGTTGTGCGTCTTAAAGACGTCAAGCAACTTCATGTCGGACTTGGACGCCTCGATCGAGATCGAGTCAGCGTCCAGCCGCATGATCGAGTCAAAGATGTCGTTAAAGTCAGAGTACTGGCAGAATCGACGGTGGGTGTGTGTGTCAGAAGCAAGAGTGAAGGTGGCACGAGGCAGGCAGGTAGAGCAAGCATTGGACGTACGCAGAAGTGCGAGGCGATGAAGGTCGAGTCCTCGGCGACGGCGGTCGACAGGCGGAACGAGTCGACGGCCCAGAGCAGGTACGCGTCCCAGTCGACCCGGCGAAGGGGCAGACCCTCACGGATCGCAGGCTCGTCGACCTGGATGGCGTAGATGCCAGCCTTCTCGAGGTCGGCGACCTCGTCACGGAGCGCGAGCGCGAGCTGGCGGCACTGGATCTCACGCGAAACGTCGATACGCGGGAAGGACCAGTTGAGGATGGTGACGGGACCGGTGAGCATGCCCTTGACCGGCTTGGACGTGAGCGACTGGGCAAAGGTCGACCAGCGGACGGTCATGGCCTTCTCACGCGAAACGTCCGAGACGATGACGGGCGGGCGGACGCAGCGCGAGCCGTACGACTGGACCCAACCGTTCTGGGTGAAGATGAAGCCCTGGAGCTGCTCGCCAAAGTACTGGACCATGTCGTTGCGCTCGGGCTCGCCGTGGACGAGCAGGTCGAGGTCGACCTCCTCCTGGAAGCGGATGACCTTCTCGACCTCGGCCTCCATGGCCTTCTCGTACGCCTCGGCGGTGATCTCGCCCTTGTTGAACTTGTTGCGGGCGACACGGATCTCCTTGGTCTGGGGGAACGAGCCGATGGTGGTGGTGGGGAAGCGGGGAAGCTTGAGCTTGGTCTGCTGGGCAGCCTTGCGAACCGGGAACTTCGACTTGCGCTCGTAGTCCTCGGGCTTGACGGCGGCGACGCGGTCACGGACGGCCGAGTCGGACTGGGTCTCGAAGTCACGGCGGGCCTTGATCGACGTCTTGTTGGCCTCGAGGGCCTTGACGTACTTCTCGTCGGTCGAGCCCGACGCGGCGTGGGCGAGGGTGGCGACCTCGGCGACCTTCTCGAGGGCGAACGAGAGCCAGTCGGCCTGCTGGGCGGTGAGGCGGTCCTCCGAGGCGAGCGTGACCGGCGTGTGGAGGAGCGACGACGACGTGGCGACGATGACACGGTCCTCACCGAGGGCGGCGATGGCCTTCTTGGTGACCTCGAGGGCGGCGGTCAGGTCGGCCTTCCAGATGTTACGGCCCGAGATGAGACCGAGCGAGAGCTTCTGCTGCGTGGGCTTGAGGGCCTCGAGCGTGGCCTCGAGCTGCGAGATGTCGCCGCGCTCCGAGAGGTCGACGTGCAGACCGGCGACGGGGAGCTCCTTGACAAAGTCGAGCGACTTGCCGAGGCGGCCGAAGTAGGTGGTGAGGATGATCTGCGGGGCGACCTTGGTGAGCTCGCCGTAGACCTTCTTGAACTCGGCACCGAGCGACTCGGCGCGGTCGAGGACGAGGACGGGCTCGTCGACCTGGACGGTCTCGGCGCCGGCCTCCTTGAGCTGCGAGAGGAGCTCCGAGTAGACGGGGAGGATCTTGTCGAGCGCCTGGAGCGGGTCGTAGCCCTCGGCAGCGTCGTGCTGGGGCTTGGCGAACGCGAGCAGGGTGATGGGTCCGAGGACGACCGGGCGGGTGGTGATGCCGAGCTCCTTGGCCTCCTTGAACTCGTCGAGCGCCTTGTTGTAGTTGAGCTTGAACTCGGTCGACTGCGAGATCTCGGGGACGATGAAGTGGTAGTTCGAGTCGAACCACTTCTTCATCTCCATGGCGGACAGGTCGATGCCCTTGCCGAGCTCCTGGCGACCACGGCCCATGGCGAACGCGATGTCGAGCGTCGACAGGCCGTGCTTGGTGTAGCGCTCAGGGATGGCGTTGAGCTGGACGAGCGTGTCGAGGACGTGGTCGTAGAAGGCAAAGTCACCGCTGCAGAATGAGAAACAGGAGCGCCATGGTCAGCACGCTGGGGTTCACTCTGGGTAGGGGCAAGCAGCAGAAGAAAACGAAGACGCACGACGAGACAAAGTCGGCACCGGCCTCCTTCTGCGTCTGCCATCGCTTGGCACGGACGTCCTTGGCCGAGGCCTCGAGGGCGGCGACGTCGGTCTTGCCAGCCCAGTACGACTCAACCGCCTTCTTGATCTCACCTGGAGGCGAGGCAGATGAAAAGGGAGGGTCAGCACCCGGCGGCTCTTTTCGGCTTTTGCGATGACTCGAACTCACGGTTAGGACCTGGCGACGGCGAGAACCGGCAGCAAAGAGAGAGAGAGAGAAGAGTAAGGAGCAAGAGGCGATGTCAGTCAAGATGCCGAGGAGTGAAAGGAAGGGGAAAGGCATGCCAGCGCATCGAGCCGCTTCAAGCGCCCAACGTGCGAGAGCAGCGGCGGAAGAGAGGCGCGCGCGCGTCGCACCATGGCACGGCCGACGCGCAGGAGAGGCAGGACGCACCGATGCGGGGGTAACCGAGAACGCTGGAAGCGACCATTGTGTACAGGAGGGAGGGAGGGGAGGGGAGGGGAGGGGAGGGGAGGGGAGGGTGGGGGTTGGAGGAAGCAGCAGCCAGCGGGAGGATCTCTTCCGACTTTTCTGCGCGTCCGCCGGTCGCGCCTTCGCCGGCGACATCTGCATCTGCATCTCATTTCAATTTCCGTGCTACAGCAAGTACTAGTCTCGCCTCGACCCACTTGCTCGCCCTCGGCCGAAGGAATGCAGCAGGGCGGATTGGCTGCCTGCGCGACCCGATAATACTTTGCGCAGAAGCGCTGAACAAGGTCTCACGGGCAATCTCATCGACAGGAGCGTGCTCGCCGGTACAAGGGGTGGATGGTTATACACAGGCTAATCCGGATATAGGGATCAGACGGGCGACAGCGCTCGCGCCTACAAGCGGCTGCAGGCTCTACAGGTCGTTGCGCACCGGCACGCCCTCCTCTTCCGCCCGCTTCTCCTTGCCCTTGACCTTCTTTGCGCCCGCCGCCTCCTCCCTGGCAGCCTGCACCTCGTCCTCGAGCTCGGCGCGCATCTCGGCCAGGCCGTCGTCCTCGGGCACGAGCTGGCGCTCGAGCAGGGGCTTGATGAGCCTGTCAAAGTAGGGGTGGACTGCGCGCGCACGACCAACGCAACCCGCATCAAAAGAGAGAGAAAAAGGCGAACCGTCAGCAAAGTTGCGTCGAAAAGGAAGGGCAAGAGAAGCACGCACCGGCAGGCGGAGGGTTGGCCGCTCGGACCTGGTCGAAGTACGCCTCGTAGATCTGGCCGTCGTACCGGCCGAGCGGGGAGTTGATGATGTGGTCGCTGAGGGCGAACGAGTCGACGACGGGCACTGTTCAGACCGCAGGCGAAGCCGTCAGTCAGCGCGTGCACCGGGGAAGCGAGAGCGGTAGAAAGGGGAAACGGACCGGCGACGGCGCGCAGCTCGGCGCACAGCTTCGACACCTCCTGCTCGACCTTATCCATCTGCTCAGGCGTGAAGTACCCGTCTACCACGCGCGCACCGCATCAACTCCGCATCAGCCTCTGCAGTCTGTCCGGAAGCAAGACGCAGAGGGAAGAACGCACACTTAAGGAAAGAGCCCGCGTGCTCCTCGACCTGCCACAGGCCGTACAGCCGGCAGCAGAGGACGAGAACGTCCTTCTCAGGCGAGGCTGGCAGCGCGTCGAGCGCCTCGCGGAACTGTGCGGCCCAGGTCGCATCGTCAGTCAGCAGCGTGAAGTTGGATAGCCGGATGGAGGGGGAGGGGGGGCGTGAGAAAGGACGCACAGCGCGGAAGATGTACCCAACCGTGTGCACCTTGGCGGCGACGAATCGCGCCTGGCTGCAAGCCTCCATTGCGACCTCCTTCCCGCCCTTGCCATCTTTCAGTGCGCGCGCATAGTCCTCCGCCGCCTTGCGCACAAGCTGCGCCGCGACGAGCGCCCAGGCAGCGTCGATGTCGGAGAGGTCGAGCGTGCCGGACGAGGTGGACGGCGCCGCGGAGGAGCGCGCAAGGTAGGCCACGCCAGGGGGGAGGGGCTTGCCCTTGACCGCGTCTGGTCGTTTGTCAAGCGGAAGGTAAGCACGCCGTCGTGCGTGTTCAAGGAGAAGCAGGCGAAGACGTACCATCGTAGCTGCCGATGAGCGACCGCCCGGCCTGCAGCGAGAGGATCGTGTTGTCGCCCTCCCACGTACCTGCTCCGCGCCTTCCGGCGTCAGCTCATGTCACGGTCGCTGGAAGGAACGAAGGAGGGAGGGAAGGAGACTCACACTGCACCGCAAAGTCGTTGTACATCGCCGGGAAGCCAGAGTACGCGGAATAGCCGTGCCCGCCGCAGCACTGGCGGCACGTGTCGATCGTCTGGAGGCAGCTCCAGGTGCAGAACGCTGTACGGCCGGCCGCCCCCTTCGGTTCAGCCCGTGCTCCTTTCTGAACGACAGATAGTAGAGGGAAACAAGGACGCACCCTTGAGCCCGGCTGACGTCGCGTGCGTCTCCTTGAGCTTGGCGAGCACGTCCTCGAGCTTCGGGTCGTTCGGCTCGAGCGTGTCGAGCGCCTCAGTGAGCTGGTTGAACATCCTGCGCGGAACAAGCGAAGCGCCAGCGAGGCTCGTCAGCATGCGTCCTACTCGCAAGAAAGTCGATAAGGGGATGAGGAAGGAAGCAAGACACACTTCTCCATCTGCTTCGACGTGAAGCTCAACGCGAGCGCCTGCGCCAGGAGCGGCATCAGTCGCCTCTGGTGGATCGGGTAGTCGAGCAACTGCGTCTCGACCGCGTTGCCCGACGCGCTGAACTGGCGGCGGACGGCAGCATACCGGATCGCGACGGTAAGGGCTTTGGAGGCGGACGAGGCCGAATCAAGGACCATGGAGGTGCGGCCCCAGAGCAGCGCGCCGTCTACATCGGCGTCAAACGATGAAATGTCAGCGAGGTAGACGATTAGAGGTCAGAAGAGACGCACAGGTAAGCTGCGCGAGCGGCGGCTCAAACACCTCGCCCTCCCGCGAGACCTGTGTGTGCTTCATGAGCATCTGCTCGTACCCGACCGACGAGCATCACAGTCAGCATTTACTCCCAGCAAGGCGAACATCGGCAGAGCAGGACGTACGTGTGCCCTTGGAACGCGGACGTGCGAAAAGGCGATCGCGCCGTTGTCAATCCCGTCCCGGCCCATCTTTTTGCCGAGGTCGACAATCATGATGCCCGGCAGGGTCGCAAAAGACCTGCAAAGGGGTGCTTGTCAGCATGGGTCGGAGGCAAAGCAGTGGAAGAAAGAGACGGACTTGGTGTCGCGCAGCTGGACGACGAAACTGCGAGTCCCAGCGAACTATGAGCTTAGGCATGCAAAGTGATAAAAAGAGAAGGAGAGCGCACGTCTTGACTCCATGCTTCTTGCCGTCAATCACGAGCTGGGCGAACACGGCGCAGTGCGTCGCCGTCGACGCTGCGCCGCCGATCCACCACTTTGTCGCGTACAAATGCGGCGTGTGAATCACGAACTCGTCGGTCTGCGCGTCAAAAGTGGCGGTCGTCTCGATACCGGCCTACGAGACGTCGGCTTCAGTTAGGTGCGAGCGCAGAGGGAACAAGGGATGAAGACGCACGACGTTTGACCCGTGAGCGAGCTGCGCGCCAACACCGACATCAGCAAAAGATCTCCTCGCACCATTCGATTCCGTGAATCAAGACGCACCTCTGTCATGCCGAAGCAGCCGATGACGCCGTTAAGGCCGAGCACGCCCTTGTCGACCCAGTACGCCATTTGCGCCTCGGTCGCGCTCCCCCTCAGCGCGCCTTGACCGGGGCGCCCGTTGAGCGTCAGTCCTTCGAGCTTCACGACGGCAAGGAGGGCGAGCGCAAGACGCACCGAGGAACAGGCCATAGTGGACGCCGAGGCGCGTCCAGAAGGCCGGGTCGGCGATGCCGATCAGCTGCATGCGCTGCGTGAAGTCGGGCAGGGACTCGGTAACGACGTAGTGTACGAGCTGAGCCGACCGAGGACCATCGCAGCAGTCAGCGTCGCAACGCAAGAGAACGGAGGCCGTCCAAAGGGGGAGAAAGCACGCACCGAGCCGAACTTCTCCATCGTCCGCTCGCGCACCTGCGCCTTGCTCAGGTCGTGCACGTCGTCGGCTCTGAACGCGGGGTCGCGCGCGAGCTGCTGCATGAACTTCTCCTTGAGCGCGAGCGCGCGCTCGGACCCGTGCAGCAGGACCGAGAGGGCGCGGACGTCGAACGGAGGGTTGGCGCGCTCCTGGCAGAAGGGGGGAAAGCAGGAGGCAAGGAGGGACACGAGGAAGTGAGCGCGAGCTGCGGTTGGGGCGCGAGCAAGGAGGAGGAGGAGGAGGAGGAGGAGGCAAGAAGCGCACCATGGTGAGCGTCTCCTGGGTTGTGGGTTTGGGGCGTGGGAAGGCCATGGTGATGGCGGGTGGACAGAGTGGGGTAGGAGGGGTGGTGGGTGGGTGGCAAGGAGGAAGGTCAAGGGAGGGAGGCATCTTGGGCTGAATCGCATCGGGCGAGCAGGGTCCGGGCGGGCTGATTGCCGGCGCGCAGGCCCGTGCGTCCAGTGAGTATAGCCGGGCGCAGCAGCCGCAACATGACTGCCCCTCCTCGACCCAGGACCCACCACACCCCGGACAGGGTCGGGACAGCGTGCGATGGTCGGCGATGGACGCTGCAGTCCCTGCTGGACCCCTCGACCCGGCCTTCCTGGAGGCGGCATGTGCCCTGCGCAACCGCCGTGTTACTCATCGCCCGCTCAGGATTCTCGAGACAGCTGCGCCTCGCCACCGGCCGCTTCCTTCAAACCCCCTTCCTCCTCCCCCTTTCCCCTTGGATCCCTGCATACCCTCCGCAGCCATGGCCCCCAAGTCAGGCCGCTTTGCCTCGGTCAAGTCGGACCCGCGCTTCCGCCGCCCCAAGGCCCAGCAGGCCAAGGTCCAGCTCGACGACCGCTTCAAGGCCGTCCTCGACGAGGGCGGCGTGTTCGCCGCCGACAACAAGCGTGGTGCGTCCCTCCTGGCTGCCCCTGTGCGAGCTCGTGGAGCTCCGTGCTGATACTTGGGTGGCTGGTCTGCTCCGTGCTCATGCTCGCTCGCAGACAAGGCCAAGACGGACAAGTACGGCCGGGCCGTCACGAGCACGCACGACCGCGACCAGCTCCGCAAGTTCTACTCGCTCGCCGACGGCGACGACAAGAAGGGCGACCGGAAGGCCGCTGCTGCCGGCGGCGACGACCAGCCTGCGTTCGTCGACTACGCCCGTGGCGAGGGCTTGCTGTCGTCCTCGGACGAGGAGTCCTCGGAGGACGAGGCTGCCGTCGACGACGAGGACGACGAGGACGACGACGGCGGGTTCATCGAGCTCGGCGGGGCGAAGCGCCGGCGCGGTACGGTCGCTGACGACGGCGAGGTTGAGGTGAACCTGGACGAGGACGAGGAGACGGACCCTTCTGCGCTCGCTGCGCTCGAGCAGCAGGCCGCCGACTACGACGACGCCAACCCCAACGACAACGCCACGACCGAGACGCACACGAAGCGACTCGCGGTCGTCAACCTCGACTGGGACCACCTGCACGCGACCGACCTGCTCAAGGTGTTTGCGTCCGTGCTCGAGCTGTCGGGCAAGGGCAAGGGCAAGGTCGAGAAGGTGCAGATCTTCCCGTCCGAGTTCGGCAAGGAGCGCATGGAGCGCGAGGAGCGCGAGGGCCCGCCGAAAGAGGTGTTCCTGAGCGCGAAGGACCAGGAGGACGAGGAGGAGAGCGATGAGGAGGATGGCGAAAACATGGACGAGGAGGACGCCATGGAGCTCGAGGAGGGCGCGAGCAACGACGAGGCCGCTTCCGGATCCGACGACGGCTCGCAGGTCGACGATGACGAGGAGGATGACGACGACGACGACGATGACGAGCAGATCGACCCAAAGAACATCAACATCGAGGACCTGATGGAGGATGCGCAGGGCGAGGAGATCGACATGGACAAGCTGCGCGCGTACCAGCTTGAGCGCCTGCGGTTCGTCCTTCCCTCCCTTCCTTCCCTCTTTCCACCCTCAGCTGACTTAGACATGCCCTACATGCGGCTTTGCAGCTACTATTACGCAGTCGCGACTTTCTCAACCGTCGCCGCGGCCTCGCACGTCTACGCAGAGTGCGACAACACCGAGTTCGAGCGCACGGCTAACATCATGGACCTCCGGTTCGTGCCCGACGAGATGACGTTTGACGACGAGCCGAGGGACGAGGCGGACGAGGTGCCGGCGCTGTACAAGGGGCTTGACTTCGTCACCGACGTCCGTTGCCATTTCTCCCTGTGCTCTCTCGTTCTGCATCCTGCCGCAAAGGATCTGACCCCCTCAATCTTTGCCCGCGCCCACTCAGGCTCTTCGCCACTCGTCGGTCAAGCTGACGTGGGACGACGACGCGCCCTCGCGTGTGGCTGTGACGCGGCGCAAGCTCACGCGCGAGGACATCGACACGCAAGACTTCTCCGCGTTCCTCGCGTCCGACTCCGAGTCGGAGGACGAGGACAAGCGGCAACGGCTGCGCGAGCTCCTGCTCGGCGGGCTGAACGAAGGCGGCGAGGACGATGCGTTCGGCGCAGAGAGCGCGGACGAGGACGACAAGGCCGGCGCCGCCATGGAGATTACGTTCACCCCCGGCCTGACGGACGGCGCGCCCGCGGGAGGCGACGAAGAGGACGACGAGAACATCACGACGCTCGAGGCGTACAAGAAGAAGATGCGCGAGAAGCGGCGCATCAAGAAGGAGGAGCGCGAGGCGCGGCTCGCGGGCGAGGCTGCGGGCGCCGGCTCCGACGCCGACGGCAAGAAGGCCGACAAGAAGAAGAAGGGCGGCAAAGCG
The DNA here is from genome assembly GCA_014825675.1 of Cystofilobasidium ferigula. Taxonomy (NCBI): domain Eukaryota; kingdom Fungi; phylum Basidiomycota; class Tremellomycetes; order Cystofilobasidiales; family Cystofilobasidiaceae; genus Cystofilobasidium; species Cystofilobasidium ferigula. The sequence goes on from MVAM01000175.1 coordinate 15,332, forward strand.
TCCAAGGACGATTTCTTTGCGGCCGACGACGAGAGCGACGACGAGCTGGACGCCGATGTCGTCCCCGTCAAGTCCAAGGGCGGCAACAAGAAGGCGGCGGCGGCGGACGACAAGGAGGCGGCGCTGCTCGACCTGCTGACGCTGCCGTCATCGACGACGACCGCGGCCGAGCAGGCGCTCGGGATCGACCAGACCAAGCACTTCTCGATGGCCGACATCATCAAGGACGAGAAGGCGGCCGGGTCCAAGAAGCGCCGTCGCGGCCCGCACGGCAAGAAGGCCGGCGCGGACCGCGAGAAGGAGGTCGAGCTTGGCGACCGCAACTTCGAGATCGACGTGGCGGACGAGCGGTTCAGCAAGAAGCTCGTCGACGACCACCGGTTCGCGATCGACCCGAGCAACCCGCACTTCAAGAAGACGAAGGCGATGAGCAAGCTGCTCGAGCAGCGCGCGAAGGCACGCGAGCAGCAGACGGGCCCGCAGGAGCGCACGCCGGCCGCTCAGAAGGGCGGCAAAGCCGATGGTGGGCGCGACAAGGAGCTCGAGAGCCTCGTTGCATCGGTCAAGCGCAAAGCGGGCGGGGCTAGCGGCGGTTGTGGCAACCAGTCGGCCGAAGGCGAGAAGAAGAAGCGCCGTCGCAAGTGATGATGATGCTCGCTTGCACTGAACTCGTCTGCCTCGAGTGAGCAGAGATGCGCATCCATCGTAGGGCCAATTGACAAGGTGCAGAGAGAGAGCGAAAGCGAAGCGGGCCGGAAACCCAAGGGGGTGCTACAAAGAATGAAAGCGAGCGAGCGAGCAAATGACGTCCTCCCATGGCAAACTGCAGAGGTCTAAGCGTGACCCTTGGCGTTGACGTCCTTGGAGATCTTGAGCCATCCAAGCTGGCCGACGACGGGCTCTTTGTCCTTCCTGCCCGCCCCGCGCGATATACCGACGTCCTCCGCGTCATCCTCGTCGGCGCCCGCGACCTTGACATCCGGCGCGCGCGCCGTCTCGATCTGCAGCCCGCGCTCGTTGCACAGGTGCAGCAGGCAGATGAAGCAGTACGACGTGGACAAGTCGTTCAGCTTGTCCGACGGGTAGACCTTTTGCAGCGAGTCGACGACGGACGAGAAGACGCGCGGCTCCGTGTCTTCTCCTTCCGGCGGCGGGGTCTTGGGCTGCAGTAAACGCATCGTCAGCTTCGGGGTTCATGAAAGCCAGTAGAGGCAGCCGCGCGCACCTCGTCGTCGTCCTCTTCGCCCTCTATTGGCGGCGCAAAGATGTCAAGCCCCTTCCAGATCGAGTCCTTGAGCCTCTTGACGTCCACCCGCTTTGCACGCTTCGTGTACTTGACGTAGTCTGGCCGCGTGCGCTTGAGGTCCTGCGTGCCCGCCCAAAGGTTCTCCTCATCATGCCCGGCAAGGTCGTCCAGCGGTTGGATGCTGCCGATTGACAGGTCCGGGTCGAGACCGTCGCCGAAGCCGCCGCCTTGCTCGTCGTCGTCGTTGAAGAACTGCGTGCCGAATGGTGCAGGGTCGGCTGGCAGCATCCGAGCGAGTGAGATCGTCAGCGAGCAGCAGCGAGCGCAAGAAACCGGGGTGACGTACAGCCGAAACCGTCTCCCAGGCCGTCGTCGTCTTGACCACCCATCGCCTCGGCCTGATCGGCCGCCGCTTGAGCCCAGAACTGCTCGTCGACCTCGCCGTCGCCGCGCAAGTCTGAGAGACGGGTCATCAGCCGTGAGTCAACCAACGCAGGGAGCGAAAGTGCGCACCGTCTAGTTGAGCGCGCTGCTGCTTGCGCATGCGCAGCGTATACAGCTTCTTCGTGAACAGCCGCAGCAGCTGCTGGCTCGAAAAGTGCAGGTCCTGCGGGAGCAGGTACTTGTCGCGCTCGCGTGCGAGCTCGCGCTCGCGGTCCTCCTTGCTGCTCTTGCTCTTGCGCTTCTTGCCCGTGCCGGTTGTTGATGCTGAGGGCTTGCGGTGCGCGGCGAGCGTAAGGACCGCTTTGCTGCCCGGGGCGAAGATCTCGTCATACGAGGGCGCTTCTTCGGCTTCGAAGTCAATGGTGAAGGGCGGCGCAGTCTTTCGTGCCGCTTTAGTTGCGCCGTCTGCAAGACATAATGATGCCAGTCAGGGTAGATCATGGGCTGAACGCTGCGCGATTGAGCGGGACGCACCCTTCTTGTCGCCTGCTTGACCGCCAAACAGCGCACCGCCGACGACCGCCCGCCGCACCTTCCAATGCTCCGGCCCCGCCCAGTTCTTCGCTACGAGCTGCCTGTCGAAATAGCCGAACATGCCGGCCGCATCGTCGTCGTCCGCGTCTTCGCCGCGCATGGCGAGGATCAGGTCCTTGCCCGAAGGCTGGAGCGACGGGTTGTATGTCCCAAATCCGGCAGACGTCATTGAGAACCCGCCGTTGTCCTGCACGGCAGCGGCGCCGTCTTCATCGGCGTCGTTCGATGCAGCAAGGAAGGACGCCCCGCCGTAGGTGCTGGCGAAGCCGACTGCGCCATCGTCGTTGCCGTCGTCGTCGGCGAAGAAGTCCTCCTGCCCGCCTCCGCCGCCATAGTCCCAGTCATCCGCAGGGTTGCCGTCGACCTCATTGCCAACAGGGGTGCCGTTCTTGCCGTCGGGTGCGGAAGAGGACGGTGCTGCGAGGTTGAGAAGCGACAAGTCGAACTGGGGCACGCTCGAGCCCGACGCTGACGAGAAGGCGAAGGTCTTGAGCGTCGTCGAGATAGGGCGCGAGAGGAGCTCGTCCGGGTTGGTGGCGAGAAAGGGGAGGTATTTGGCCTTGAGGGCGTCGATGGCGACGCGCGTGTCGGTCGACTTCTTGGGCTTCCTCTCGCCCTCGCCTTCCTCCTCGTCCTCCTCCTCTTCTTCTTCCTCGTCGTCATCATCCAGGCCAGCATCACCTGCGTCGAACACGAGCCTGCCCTTCCCGTCCACCCCGAGATGGTTCATGAGCAAGCCGCCCGCGCCGCCCTCGTCGAAGTCGGCGCTTGTCTTTTTGAAGAGCGGATCGACCGAGAACTCGAGCTCGAGCTTCTTGGTCGAGAGGGATGCGAACGACGGCGCGAGCGTGTTGGTGTGCCGCTGCGTCTTGCGTTTCTTCTTGCCAGAGTCGTCGTCGCCGTCTTCGTCCCCGCTGCCGCCCTCGGCACCCTCCTCTTCGTCCTCTCCTCCTCCTGTCTCCGTCAAGCCGCTCAAGAGCTTGCCCGTCTCGGTAGCAACCGAGTCGACGCGGGACGTCCAGATCTTAACGCAGCCGTCGAGCGTACACGACGCCTTCTGGAAGTTGATGCCTGCGCGCATGCGAAGCAGGGCGTCAGAGAGCGAGCGCATCCTGCTGCAAACGCCCGGACATACTATCGTCGTTGGGTCCGTTTCGAAGAAGGGTGAGGTCCGCAAAGTAGTCGATCAGGGCGAACTTCCAGGTGTTGTTCACCGTGATCTTCTGCTCGGGGCAACGGGGGGGGGGGGGAGGAGTCAAAGAGGTGAGGTCAGTTGAGCGTGCAAGGGCAGCGTGCACCTTTAGAAAACCCAAGCACTCTGGCATGCAGATGCCTCCGCGCTGCACCGAGCACCCGTTTGACCGCTTTGTTGCTCGCCACCTCTGGATGGAAGAGGCGGCGGTCTAGGCACAGCAGTTGACGAAGGGCCGACGGACAGCGCCGACGGCCGCAGAGCGCGCTGCGAGGAAGCTCTCTACATCCACCCTATGCCGGCCATCTGACCATGTGGAACAGAGCAGGGACGTACGTTATCGGTCGCCATCTTCATCCACTCTTCAAACTTGAGGCTCATCTCCTCCATGCTCTCCCTGCTCGCGCCCTCGACGCCGTCCACGAGCGCGGCGTTCGCGCCTCCAACGACGGCCGAGAGCCGCCTGCCCGCCTGCGCCGCCTTGCGCATCAGCAGGCCCGCGGCGTTCTTCGGCGTCGTAGGCTTCGACTGGGGGAGGGCGAGCGACGGACGAGCCTTCTTGCGCGGCTGCTGCTGCTGGTTGTCGGCGGAGAGCGGGACGGCGCGGGCTGAAGGACCGGCCTCGTCGGCGGAGCGGTCGTCGTCTTCTGAGGAGGACGCGTCCGACGAGTCGGAGACGACGGGCTTTCGCCTGCCTTTGGGTGGCGCGGGCATGCTGCAGGGATGCAAGAAGAGGCAGGATGCTCGAGGATGGAGGTTCTTGGGCTGGCGCAGGTGTTGAGCGAGCTGCGAGTCGACGCGTCCGAGCGTCGCGCGGGGCCGGGAGAAAAAGAAATCACCCGCACAAAGACTCATGATGGCGGCACGACGCGAGTAGCAGGACGTGAGAAGGGCATTGGTTGATACGAGGGTCGTGATGATGTACGGAGCGTGGTAAAGCTACAGAACAGATGCGGTAGAGGAGAAAGAGAGAAAGAGAGAGAGGACCTGGCGTCGTATATAGGGAGGGGCGTTCAACGTTCATCAGCAACGCGGGACGGCGACAACCGCCGAAGACACTAGCAGGACCGACACATGGCGAACCCGTTCTCCATCCGCATGCGGCTGTGGTCACACCCGGTCAGAGCTGTTGAAACTTGGCGTCCAGGTCCCTGTTCTCCCTGTCCGTCTCGACTTGCTGCGCGCCGACGCGTCTCCTCTTCTCCGCCGCGACGCGCCTGGCAACCCGCTCGCGGTCCTCACTGATCTGCGAGAGGGTAGGGAGCAAACGGTCAGCTTTCTGCGTCTTAGGAACAGTGGAACGAAAGGAGTGAACATCTAGAAGGATGTCCTTCTTGCGCGCCTCCTCGGCCTCGCCGAGCTTCGCCTCGCGCTTTTTCTCCTCTCGGTCAAACTCAGCCCTGTCGCATGGTGGAAAGCTGAGCGGTCACGAAAGAATCACCGCAAGGCTTTACGTACCGCTCCCGCACCTCTGGCAGCCTCTGCAACAGCATCTCGTGCGCCAGCTTCAAATGCTCGTAGCGAGTGATTCGCCCGCCGTTCTGCGGCCCGCGCGACGAGACGCAGTACGAGTGAGGTTTGCAAACCAACTATTCGACAAAGACAAGTACGGTTCTGCGGAAGCCGAGCTTCGGCGCCAGCATACGCAAGTCAGCGACGTCGTGCGCGGCGTTGGGGGGAGACCGAGAGGACAGACCTCGCGCATCGCATCCTCCCCACCGGGGTGTTTCAGCACGTCCTCGTTCAGCTTCTTCGACGACGTCTTGATCCGCTGGAACTCCTCGCCCTCAGGGAAGTGCTCGATGATGTTGCCCGTGATCTGGATGAGGGTCTGCCGAAGGGGGTGAGGGCCGTGCGCAGCAGGTCAGCCGCAGCCCAGCCGCCTGTCGCAGCAACCAGCGCACCATGAACATCTTCTCGGTCTATTGGGCAAAGAAGCTCGTCCGTCAGTTGGCTGAGCCAGACATCAAAGTAAAGCGGTGGACGCACGATTTGGTATGGATTGGCGCCGACGATCTTGCGCGCGACGAGCCGAGCCCACTCCGCCCGCTTCTCCTCGAGACACTGCTTGCGCTTGACCTCCTCGAGCTCGTCTTCCGTCGCGTCGCCGAGCCGTCTGGGGATCATGGGCGAGCTGTTGCCGCTGGGTGACGATGTCGTTCGGGCGGTCGCGAGCGATGCTCGTCCGCCTGGGGCGTGGGCCATGTTCGTTGGTCGACTGGGCGGGGTACCGACGGCCTGGTCGTGGCGGGAGGTGTGTGGTACGGTAGATGGTCGTTGTGCGCGTTCGGGGGTTGCGACTTCTTAGGTCGGTTGCAGCGGCACGAGCCGCGTCGACAGGTCCGACAGAGGAGCGCGCAGCCCGCCTGGTCGTCCCTCGAGCGTTCGACCGATGCGGCCAGGCTCGGCGGCATGTCTGACGGGCCTGTCGCCTCGCCGCGACCCCGGGGTGCTGATGGTGGAAGCAGGCGTCGAGGGGAGGGCATCGGCAGCTCAGAACTAAGGGACAGGAAGGACAGGAAGCGTTATTCGATGGTCGCGCGCAGCCAGCTGCCTGCTCGAAGGCCCACACGAGCTCGCCGGACGCTCACCCTGCCTCCTCGACGTCTGCAAGCTGGTCAAGCAAAAGAGCTCTGTTGTAGGCAGGCCGGCTGTATACCAGGAGCAGATGGAGCTAACCTGAGGGACGGCAAACCGAGCTCGTCCCTCCGAAGCGTTTTGCCCCTGCCGCTCGTGCCTCCCGTCGACGCCCTGGCCCTCCCAGGTCTCGTTGGGGCAGCTGCCCATGCTGCTGACGTCCATCTTTCTGCTCGTTCAACTCGCGACGAATCGAGTCTCACACTGCTGGAGGTTGGCCTGCCGGATTCCCGACCCCAACAACTCACGCCGACCCGATGTACGGCACGACCGCGCCCCTTCGCGCTCAGCCCCCCTCACAGCCCAGCACCAACTCGCACTCGCGCCCGTTTGCTCTCCCGCCTTGTGCGCAAGATTCCCTCCCAGCCGTCCCGCAGCGACTCGGTCAGCGGCCGCGGGCGCTGACAATGGCTAGCCAGTCGCTCAGATGGGAAGGGCGGTGGCAACAGCAGGAGCAGCAGCACGTGTCTGACGGCCCACGAGCGGGCGTCGGCTCGCGCAGAGAGGAGGAGCGCCAACTCTTGCTGGTCGCGCTCAAAGTGGGCGAGGTGAAGCAGACCCGCCTGGTCATGCTTCACGAGTCGGTGCGTTCCTCGTTGCTCGCTGCCCTGCTGCGCACGAGATGCAGGACGCTGACCTGTTGTCCGGCGGCGGCTCCCATCTCGCAAGCTCGCCGCGCAGATTGCAGCGGTCGCAGAGGCCTTCTACCAAGCGCCGGATAGCATTGTGCTGAGCATCGAGCTCGAGCCCGGGCTGCTCGTGCCAGTTCAAGACGCCGACGTCGTGCGTTTTCTGCCTCGCTGCTGAACGCATGTACACGGTCGTTGATCATCCTTCCTCAGCAGTGGACGCAGCTCTGCCGCAATCGCCTTCGCGACGACTGGACTGTCGGTGGTGCTACAACTGCGCTCGCCACCTGGCCCGGGATCGCGTTCGAGGTCGTCCTGCAGCTATCGACAAGCGCAGGCGCCGCCGGCGGTCATCGTCCTGCGTCTTTGTCCCCTGAAGACGACGCGATGACCTCCACTGTGCTGTCCACCGTCGGTCTCAATTTTTTGCCTTCAGCTCTCCAGGAAGCCCCCAGGCCAGCGCTAGAACAGGCGCTTGCCTGCGCGGTCAGTTCCTGGAGTCCTTCGACGCCCCTGCCCACCCCCTCCACGAGCCGGTCAACCCGCGCCAGCTCGGTCGGCATCGAGCAGCGGGCCGTGTCTTTTGCGCCGGCCACGCCAACCGGGCTCCGAACAGGTGCGCTTTTCATGCTTTCACTTCGGCACCGTAGGGGCCAAGCTGATTTCTGCGTCCATTGCGCAGGAGGGGGCATTACGACCTTCTGGGGCCCGCCCTCTTTGCCTTTGGGTTGGGCCGGGCATCGCTTCACACCGCCCATCTCCACGCCGGATGTCGGAGAGAGCTCAACGCTCTCACCTCACACGCTGTCATTCTCTTCGGCGCTCGAAACCCACGACGCCAGCGCACTCTCTTCGAAGTTGCCGCGCGCACGCCGTTCGCCCCCTCCGCCAATTACCGTCACGGACTCCCGGTGCTCAGACGCCAAGCCGAAACAGCGGGACATGCTTGAATCTGCGCTGGGTGTCGCAGCTCTTGGAACGAAGGAGAAGAACGGCGTGCAGCCGGTGCCGGTAAAGATTGTCGGCGACGAGGTCGTGTACCCCTTCCCAGACGGCATCTGTAGCGTCTTCTCTCTGCGGAGCAGGGTCTTGGGTTGCAGCTGAAGCTCATGTCCTCTTCGCAGATCCTCCAGCGGCACCGCCCACCCTCAACCTGCCCCCCAACTTCTGGAGCGACCCCTTCTGTGCGTCCCTTTACAGCCAGGACGCGGTCAACCACCCTCTCATCTCACTTCGTTTCTGCAGTCTCCCGTCAACAGCCGGGACAGCAGATTGTCGCGCGGAGCATCGCCTACCCCTTTGCTGAGGGTATCTGTGCGCTCCCGTTCCCTGGTTTCGCCGCGCGTTGCCGCTGACGCCGCGCCTCCGCTTGTCCGCCGAACGCGCAGACCTCCCCGTGCGCAAGCTCGACGAGAGTTACTCCTACCCCTGGACGCCGTAGGCCCACCCGGCCTTCTCCTCCCACCAGCCACTTCCCTCCCCCTCCCCCCCCTTCCCGGCTGCCCGGTCCGGCCCGCCAGCTCACCCACCCGGCGCTCTACGCGCGCGAGGGAGGAGACGGCGCGCGTGGCGCTTACCCCCCTGTTGCCGGCGCTGGCGCTGCGTCTCGGAAGCGAAGAAGTAGGGGTGCCTGTGCTGCTGAATGGCGCGCGAGGAAGAGGAGTACGTCGAAGAGAGGCGGGCGGGCGCGCGGTGAGAGCGCGCAAGGGCCGTTCAAATCGTGGACAGATGCATGTCCTTCTCTTTTCCGCCCCGCTGCAGGCGCTGGACCGGGCGCGGGGCAACTCTCGCGCGGGCGTGAGGGGGAACAACATAGGATCCGAGCGGCGCGACCGCCGGCAGGACAAAGGCGAGTGGCAGGTGCGGGGGGTATGGCCAAGCGAGAGCGGGGGGAGGGGGGCATGAGGGGTATCGGCTTGGGCGACGAGGCCGAGACCAAGCTAGTGAGAAGCAGTGCGGCCCCGTGGCAGTGGCGCGGCAATGGGCGAGAGGCAGCAGGGTAACATTGACAAAAAAGAGAAGCCGCGCGCCGGTTGTCGACCGCACGACGACACGCGCCGACGACCGCCGCTTGCAAGTGCAAAAAAGAAAGGAAGATCACAGTCTCCTGTTGGCCTACTTCTTCGTCGTGCTCTCCTGCGACTGCTTTGCGTGCTTCATCTTCTGCGAGTGCTGGAAGCGCGCGTGCTCGCGCGCCTGCTTGTCTTGTGACAGGTGCAGGAGCGACTTGGGAGGGAGGAGCTCCTGAACGGACGAAGAAAGCACATATGCGTGAATGGTCAGCGTTTGCCGGCGGCGGGAAAGGGGCAAGCGCAAAGAGAAGAACGGGGCGGAGGGTGAGGTCGCACCTTGTTGATGTGCGGCGTGACACCACCCATTGAGATGGTCGCCTTGATGAACGAGTCGAGCTCCTCGTCCCCTCGGATTGCCAGTTGCAGGTGTCTGCGAGCAGCGCATGCCGTCAGGGTTGTTCGTCCTCGACCTGGAGTAGAGATGGGGGGTCGCACCTAGGGACGATCCGCTTTCGCTTCAGTTCGTTGCATGCGTTGCCGGCGAGCTCCAAGACCTCAGCTGTAGCGCGGACTCGTAATTCTGTCAGCCATCGTCCAGGGTGACCATGAGAAGGAAGCCAGCTCACCGACGAGGTACTCAAGAACCGCTGCGCAAGTCAACCAGGGAAGTCAGCGATCGCCTTTGCGCATCCCTCAGATTTAAGAAAGGCACGCACCTGCCGTGTAAACCGCCGCGTCCGTCGCGACGCGCTGCTTTTGAAACGCGACCTTCTTGAGGAGACGATGGCATCCTGAGGTGATGGAGGGAGGCGGTCAGGGAGGGATACGGATGAGCAGGACCCAGTCAGGACGCACGACCGACCGGAAACTGCGGGACCAAACGATGGATAGCAGAAGTCAGTAAGCTGGTCCGAGGGTGTATGTATGCCAAAGATGATGCAGCAGCTTTAGCTCTCCCCGCGCAGGCGAGCGGCCCTGTCGTCAACCGCAGCGGTCGCCAGGCCTGCATGCAGCTGCTGCGAACCGGGAGGGTCACTCGGACGCATGGCCAGCAAGCACTCTTCCGCCGCCCATCAATCGGCCAGGCCGTATGACAGCCGCCGTCTTCGCCCATGGCTCGGCTGTCGCCTAGGGATAGCAAGGCGGAAGGGACGACCTGCCATCTGGGACGCGACTTTCTTGCCTCCGGCGCCTCCCGCTCTAGGCCGTCCAACGCCTGCGGGCAACCAACAGCGCACGCACATTGAGACCGGCCCGCGTCGACTTGGACAGTGTAGTGGGCCTGTTGTTGGCCATCTCTGCTTGTTCTGAGGAATGTAAGATGCTGTCGTGGATCAGGCCGCCTGCGCCGTGCTGCTCGCGCCCTGTCCCGTAACGGCGTCATGGCAGCGTCCTCACTCCGCCGCCTCTTTTTTATTTCTTGTCCAATTCTGCGCGAGGCAAGACGACTTTGAATTTCGACGTCGTCGGCTCGCCCGTCCTCAACTACATCCCTCGCCCTCCTCCAGCTGCTCGACAGCGTCATCTCGGTCGGGTCGCGGCCGCCTGGACAGGCACCAGCTGGCGCTTGTCCAGGCGCCGTGTCTTTTTTCTTAGGTCAGTCCCCCTTCTTCCCTCCGCGGCGCTTTCAACCTAGCCGCACCCCCAACCCTTCCTTCCTCCTCTCCACGAGTGACGATAAGAGCGCATTTGGTTGTAGCGCTTCGGGCGGGCCCGTCCTCTGCCCTGCGCAATGACCTCGTCTTGAGGCCGCGCAGGGCTTGGACGTGGTCTGCCCGTCGCTCAATGCGGACAAACTCGATCTACCTTACAAACGATACTTTCTGACACCCCCATCTCGCACCTCCCTCCTCGCTTCTTGTTGCCCTTGTACCCTTGCCTAAGACTTTTACTGACTTTGCTTTTGCGTTCGTTCGCGTCGGACAGACCTGTTTCATTACCTGTTCAACCATCGTATCACATGTACCCTGCCTGAACCACCTCGCTCGTCTGAGCCTCTTGAGCTGCCCGCCTTTTGCGCCTCAGCTACAGCTCGTCCCGCGTCCTTGGGCGCACGCTGCCAGCGACGTCGTCGAAGTTGATGTATGCCCACAGGGGCCAGACGGGCTGCAGTGCGTCCGGCTCGAGCTGAGGGAAGTGCGTCTTGATGAGCGCCTGCAGCGCGTCGTACAGGATCTGCGAGCCGTAAGGGCATCTTCAGTCCTAGCTTTTCTAGGGGAAAGGAGGAGCAGCGGCAACCGCACCTGGTAGCCGTCCTTGTTGAAGTGAAGCCCATCCCTGAACAGCGCCTTCCCCTTGCCTTCCAGATCACCCCCAACAGCGCGCTCAACCGCCCCGAACAGATCCAGCGTGACCACCTGCAGCTCCGACCCGACCTCTTGCACGGCCGCCGCGTAGGCGCGCGTGTTGTCCTGAGACCGGTCGAGCGGGTTCGGCGCGAGGAGGGCGGCGCGCGTTGGCCCGTGGATGGGGGGCGGGGTGATGAGGATGAGCGCGGTTGAGGGCGAGTGAGTGCGGACGTGGGCAACCATCTTCTTCAGGTTGTCTTTGAAACGCGGTATGGGCAGCTGGACAGCAAGTAAAGGTGGTCAGCGACGGAAGGATGCACGGAAAGGAAGGAGAGTGGGCGAACGCACGAACTGAGGGGAAGGAGGCAGGCAAGCGTCGTTCGCCCCGAACCAGATGGTCATGAGCTGAATTCGCGAGGCGATGGGAGAAGAGATGTTGGGCAAGATCTGCAGGTACGTTCACGGCAGGGTTAGTTGCGCGTAGGGAAGGTGTATAGGGGAAGGTGTATAGGAGGAAGAACCGCACCTGTTCAAGGATGGGTAGCGCCCTTCTCGACCGGTAGGCCTTTTGAGCGTCCTTGAACAGCATGAGAGCAAAACTAGAACTCTCACCACTCGGTATTGTATCCTGTGCACGTCAGGCAATCGGTCAGGGGTCCTTCAGTGGGCACAGAAGGGCAAGGGAGCGCTGCGCACGCACCTCCGAAGCCGCGGCCGACGACATCGAGCTTACCTGCAGCGAGTCAAAGGTTTGATCAGCACAAAGCGAAGCTAGAGTACCGGTAGCTCATCACGTACGGCAGTAGGAGTCTGTAACGGAGGGAGGGGGGGGGTGGTCAGCTTCGTCGGTGGAAGCCGCTGCGCGCGACCGCGGGCTGAAGATGGTACGTACAAGCCAACCGCTGGTTCAACGAACCCTCGTCCCACGTCTGACGGCAAAGAAACAGAGAGTCAGCAGCCGGCGGTTCTGTCGTCAGCGTGAGGAAGCTGACCTGAGTGAGGGAGTCGCCGAACGTCAGGATCACGTCCATCGGCGCGGCGGCGGCGGCGTCGGCGGCGGCGACGGTCGACATGACAGAGCTGTAGCGAGCGCAAGAGTGCACTCTTTCTCCTGGTCAGCACAGGACGGCATAGGGAGATCGAGAGGTCGGTCAGGGAACGTGCTGACCTTGCGGCGAGGAGTGCGAGGGCTCTGGGCAGGAGCTGGACCATCGACGTCGGACGCGTCCCCAGCCGGACGCCGTCCGTTCCCACGCGGCGCTCGCGCCCTCCCACCAGACCTACCGCACCGCTCGCAACACATCAGCCGTCCTGCTGTAGCTCAAAAGGCCAGCATCGCCCTCTTGCTCCTGACCCTCACCCAGCACCCTCCACTTCAGCTCGCAACACCGCACGCAAAAGGTCTTTCCCCCCACACCGCCCAATCGCCTCTCGCCGCTTTCCAATCGCTCAGGCTCGTCCCTCCGACGACCCTCAACCTCCTCCCCGGCCATTCGCCTTCTCTTCAGCTCGCTTCTAGCGGCCCTTCTCGCCCTCGCGCTCGCTATCGCTCACCGCCAGCAGCCGTCGCTTTTCGCTTTCCTCGCCCCGGCACCCACACCAACCGCTCCTCAAACCTCCTCTTCGTCGACCATGACCACCCGCTCCGTTCTCAAATCCGTCGCAGCCGTCGCTCAGGCCGAGGGTACAGGTGCCGTCGTCCGTCGTTCGATCGGGTCAAGCGCGCTGCGCAACCTCAGCCCGTTCCTGATGCTTGACCAGGTGTGTCCTGTCCTCCTAGCAGGTTGCTGCGGACGGCTTCCGGCTAACCCTGTCCAACCGCTCGATTCCAGTTCAAGGTCTCTGAGGGTGCTGGCTTCCCCGACCACCCTCACCGAGGTACGCATTACCTTGCAGAGCGTCTCGACGTAAGAAACTGACTAGCTCTGCGCATCCTTCCACCAGGCATGAGCACCGTCACGTACCTCCTCGAGGGATCGTTCCAGCACGAGGACTTTGCCGGCCACAAGGGCACGCTCAGTGCGTCTCCTTTGCCTCACAGCGCGGACCTCACCCCTGACCGTACCCCCCTTTTACTCAAGGGCCCGGAGACCTCCAGTGGATGATCGCTGGGCGTGGTATCGTCCATGCAGAAATGCCGGTGCACAAGGTCGGCGGCCAGGACCCCATGGGCCTGCAGCTCTGGATCGACCTGCCGAGCGACAAGAAGTACGCTCTTTTCGACCTCTCCTCCCCCTCGCGCGCCCAGGCTGACTGACGTGACTCTCGTCGTCCGCCAGGATGATGGAGCCGGCGTACTACGAGCACAGGCGCGAGGACATCTCGTCCGTCGACCCTTCCGAGGGCGTCAACATCAAGGTTATCGCAGGCGAGTCGCACGGCGCCGTCGTTCGTCCCCTGCTCTGCGTTATCTTTTTCGCTGGTTGCTGACACGGCTGCTCCGCCTACAGGGCAAGGTCGTCGACAACTTCAACGTCCTCTACCTCGACGTGACCCTTTCTCTTCCGGACGGCCAGAGCAAGGTCTTCCAGGACATTCCTGAAGGCTGGACTGCCTTCGTACGCACTTCTTCTTCCAGTCTTCATACAGCGACCGTCAACTGACAGAAGATCTCGACCCGCAGTTTTACACGCTCGAGGGCTCGGTCTCGCTCAACGGCAAGACATATCCGCCTTACACGACGGTCGTCCTCACCTCCTCGCCGGGCGAGACGGGCGTCGAGCTCGTGTCTGCGCACAAGGAGGGCGAGGGACCGACGCGGCTCGTGCTCATCGCGGGTAAGAAGCTCGACCAGCAAGTCGTCCAACACGGGCCGTTTGTGCTCGACTCGAAGGAGGGCATCTACCAGGCGTTGTGCGTGCTCCCGCCGTTCATCCGCAACCCTTCCGTACTTGTGCTGACGGACTTTTTCGCCATGCAGCGAGGACTATCAGTTCAAGCAGAACGGCTTCGAGAGGGCGAAAGGCTGGCAGAGCGAGATCGGAAAGAGCATGCGCTGAGTGCGATCGTCCGCTCCGACATCGCCTCGTTATACTTGACCGACCTCCTAGTCACACGCTGTATGCATCTCCTGCCTTGACGACCTTCTCTCAATCCATGTCTCAGTGTTGCTCTTATGCGCACCTTGACTCGTCTTGCGAGCGCTCGGCGCGTCCTGGCCGGTGACACTGGCGGGGTCTCCGCATGTTGGCGGAACTCCGCCCGCGTACGCCGAGCCGAGCCAGGAGGACGCGAGGTGGGCGGTACTTCCTCACAACACCCATCTCCCCCTCTCTCGCAAGGCAAAACGATGCCCTTGACACCGCGGACTCGCAAGCTCCTGATCTGGGGCATGGTATTCATCGTCGTCGTTGTCCTCGCAATCGCCATCCCTGTTGGCATCACGCAGTCCAACAAGAACGGCTCGTCCGCGAGCAGCTCAAACCCTTCGTCCTCGAGCACCAACGCCGCGGACAACACGACCGCGTTCGCGACGTCCGGCAGCGACGGTTCGACCGTTCCGCTCGATAGCGGCGACGAGGCCGTCTACCGCAACTCGTTCGGCGGCGACTGGGCGTTCGACATCGCGCAGTTCACGGCCGAGGGCGGCGTCGGGCCCGGAGGGAAGGCTCAGGAGTGGTCGCCCAGGATCGGCGAGGAGTGGGTCTGGGGGAAAGACGTCGCTCGCGGAGTGCGTGACAGTTCCCCTGCTTACCTTGCGCTTGACGGAGAGGGCGCTGGAGTGAGCCGGACCACAAGCTGACAAACTGCGCTTCCTCGTCCATGAGCAGGTCAACCTAGGTCTGACTTCTTTTTCACCTGCCCTTCGCGCGACAAGTCTGACCCTGGCACCGTTGCAGGCGGCTGGCTTGTTCTCGAGCCCTTCATCTCGCCCGGCATCTTTGAGGAGTGGCGCAACCGGTCGACGGGCATCGAGGTCGTCGATGAGTACACGCTCTGCCAAGCCATGGGTAACGACAAGACGGACGCGCTCACCCAGCATTATGAGACGTTTATCGTGCGTCTTCCCGTAATCGCTCAGAGAACTGCGCTTACAAGTGAGAACGCCGACGCAGACCGAGCAAGACTTCATCGACATCGCTGCTGCCGGCCTCAACTGGGTGCGTGATGCTGTGCGCTCATTTTCACGCCCTGCGCCGTTCGCTGACTACCATACCTTTTTCGCGGTCGAGCAGATCAGGGTCCCGATCGGGTTCTGGGCAATCGAGACGATGGACGACGAGCCCTTTCTCCAGGGCGTCTCGTGGACGTGCGTGACTACAGCTTCACGCAAGGTCGAAGATGTACGCTGATTGGGACGTCACGCGCACAATCCAGCTACTTCCTCAAAGCGTGCGCAGACCATCCATCTGTGCTGTCAAGCTCTATGCTGACTCCTAAGGAGGACGCACTGTCTGCAGGGTCAAATGGGCGCGCAAATATGGCCTGCGCATCAACATGGACCTCCACGTACGTTCTCTCGCTTCGACAGATGAGCGTGAGCTGTAGTTTGATCCCACTTTGCGCGCTACAGGCTCTTCCTGGCTCTCGTGAGTCCACATCAGTTGATTCTAACACCGTCAGGCTGATCGCTCAAGACCTATTTCAGAAAACGGCTGGGTTAGTCCTTTAATTTTCCTGCATGCGCTCGTGCTGACGTTCACTCCTGCGTTAGAATCATTCCGGGAAGAGTGAGAGGGCTCTTGATATCTTCTTCTAAGAGTCTCTCCTTGCTGACGGCTTAGGTCCCTCATCCTCGCAGGCGGCCAGATCAACTTGTACGCTTCGTTATTTTTGCTTCGAGTGGCCCAGCGTTGACCGTTTAACCTCGCCCTTACAGCATGGCAAGCACAATGGGCGTAGCCAACGCCCAACGTACCCTCTCTATCTTGCGCTCGCTCGTCCAGTTCGCTTGTCGACCGGAGAACACCGACGTCATTCAAATGTGCGACCAATTTCCTCCGTTGATCAACTTCTCCCGCTGATGCAACTGGACTGCCTTGCAGCTTCTCCATCGTGAACGAAGTGTTGCTCTCCGCTATTAGCAGGGAGGCAATCGAGTCGTTCTACTTCGAAGCGTACCGCACGATTAGAAGCGCAACGTAGGTCTCGTCCTTCCCTCAGGCGAGGACAATCTTGCTGACACGCTCGAGATCCGTAGCGGTGTCGGCAAGGGACCCTACATCGCGATCATCGACGGCTTCCAAGGCCGTAAGTGCGCTTCAGCACATCGATTGCATTGCGCGCTGACCTTGCCCGACTTCAGCCGCTTCTTGGTACGGCTTCGCCGAAGGCGCTGACCGGCTCATCATCGACCAGCACCCGTGCGCCTTGCTCTCTTCAGACCGTGCCTGGTAGAGACGCTGATCTTCCGTCCTGAACGCACGCAGCTACATCCCCTTCGACCCGGTGCGTACCGACTGTTCTTTCCGACCTTCAAGCCAGGCGCTGACCTCGTCTTCCCCGCAGGCGCTATACACCATGCCCGTCGCTGAGAAGTCCACCCGAGGCTGTCTCTGGGCTGGCGCGACAAACAGTTCTTCCGCGCGGACAGGTGTCACCATCAGCGGCGAGTTTTCGGCCGCTTTGACCGACTGCGGTTATTGGCTCAACGGAGCGTCCACCCATGCAAGCTGAGCGTTCCTGAACTAACGGCTTTTCTTGTCTAAATTGCAGGCATCGGCCCTAATGGCACGGCAACGTCGGTCCTGTCGAGCGACGTCTGCGACCAGTGGCGCGATTGGCGACAGTGGACCGACGAGATGAAGGCACAAGTCATGACGCTCGTCCTCGATGAGATGGACGCCCTGCAGAATTGTGCGTCTCATTCTGCCTCAGCTTGAGGAATCATGCTGACGAGGGATCCTGAGCTTCATCAGTCTTCTTTTGGACGTGGAAGGTCCGTCAGCCTCCTCTGCTGTAACGCCAACTTCCGCCCTGACCTTTATTGGTGATCCCTCGCAAGATCGGAGAGAGCTCCATCCTCGGCTACGCTAGCAGCGGGGGCTGGCACTACCAGCTCGGCCTGAAGGAAGGATGGATCCCGGCCGACCCTCGGGAGGCCACCGGCCGCTGCGCATCCAAGACTGACCCCGCGCCGGTGCCGTTCGACGGCGTCTACCCGACGTACGCAACGGGCGGCGGCGACGGGCAGCTGGTCGCTTCGCAGACTGTCTCTCGACCTTGGCCGCCGGCCTCGTTGCTTTCGATCGAAGTGCCCGCGTCTGCGCTTCCTCAGTAGTGCGTCGATCTTCCCACAGTTGGCAGAGCTAGACTGATGGCATTTGCCTCTTGTGCCTACAGTACGGAGACGGGTTCGCTTGTCACCCTACCCGCAGCCACATACACGCAGGGCTCAACGATTGTCACCGTGGGCAGCGGGTGGACGAACGAGAACGACTTGCAAGGCGCATTCGTGCCTATCCAGGGCTGTACCTACCCTGAGTGAGTCCGCTTTCGCTCCGCTACACCCAGCTGGCAAGCCATTTGACTTCAGCTTGTGCTCTCGTAGCACATACGACGCTGGCTTCACCGTACCTGCTGCCGCCGCTACCTGCACAGGTGGCTCCGCCGTCGCTCGACGACGCCTCTCAGAGCGTCGCCTCGCTTCGCCTTTTCCAACGCCGACACCTGCCCGCTCGGTCTAACACGCTGTATCGCTCTAGTCTCGTACATCTTCCCAATCTCTGATCTGTCTTTATCTCACATCGGACTATTTCTCTCGTCACTTGTCTTTGCCTTCCTCGAACTTCTCTGCCTGCTCTCCTAGATACGTGATACATATTACATTAACAACACTTGACGATCAGAGCCTGAAAGCAGAGAGCGCAGGGAGCGGGCGAAAGCGGCGAGATGGAAGAAAGCACAGAGGACATGTTGAAAGTCGAGGTTGCTCAGAGCCGATCCTCAAAGGCGGGTGCTGCAGCTCCCGAGCCGCCCTGATACGAGGGGCTACATCCGGCGCGTGTAGATGGAGAGCGCGTTGCCGCCACCGCAGACGTCGGACGAACCGGCGCACGTCATGGTGCACTGTTTGGATGAGGCGAGCGAGGCGACGCCGTTCGGGAAGCTGGACTGCCGGCCGCAGTAACACTCTTTGGCGCTGCATGCGCACAGGGAGGTTTTAGTGTCCACGAAGGTGCTCCAGATCCATCGGAGCAAGAAGAAGTACGCACTACTCGAGGCCGAAGACGTCGAAGCCTGCGTCACCGCACTTCTGTGCGCAGAAGGTTGGGGTCATGCTGCTGCTCTTGAACGACGCGCCCTTCAAGAGCCGGCCGTCGGCGTTGTCGAGCGCACAGATGCGCGTGTCAGTCCAGTCGGCGTTGAGCGGGACAGGTTCAAGGGTGCTCGAAGGACGCTCGAAGACAACGAGGGACTGCATGGTGCGTCGCGAAGCAGATCGTTAGCGACGATACGGAGTAGCAGCAAGCATGACAAAACATACGTTCGGTCCGCCGCAAAGGCTATCCGCATCGCCCGAGCATGGCATGTTGCACTTTGTCGACGTTGCGGCCTGATCAGCAAGGCCGACCTCACCGCACCAGCACTCCGAGCCGCTGCAGGAGCGAAACACATCCACAAGGGTCAGCGACCATGAGGAAGACTGCAGGTTAGGTGAGAGGACGCACTACTCGACGCCGGCGGCGAAGAAGCCGCGCGCGAGGCAGAAGGAGGTGCAGGCGGCGTAGGTCATCGACTTGGAGGACTGAGGGCAAAGGCAATGAAGATTTCAACCGAGCCCTTTCTTCCAAAATAAGAGCGGCAAGCTGAGCGACGCACATATTGAGGACCACTGAACAGACGACTACTTGAAGGCTCAGCGACGCACTTGCCGCTGGTAGAGAAGCCGTTGCTGAGCGTGGTAGCCGCAGGAGACGGGGCGGCAGCTGAAGACGGGAACGGCAAGGTCGTCTTGAAGATGACGAGGGCGTTCCTACCGCCACAGATCCCTTCTCCACCGCTGCACGGCATGGTACAGGCAGGCGAGTACTCAAACGTTGTCGGCATTTGCGTCGCACAGCGGCACTCCGACCCACTGGAAGCGCAGGAGACAGTTAGGTCAGCAAGAAGCTGGGCGCAAGCATAGTTGGGCGGACCTACTACTCGACGCCGAAGACGGGGAACTTGGCGTCGTAGCAGAACTTCGCACACGATGCGTAGGTGAGCGTTTTAGACACAAGTACGGCACCGTCAAGCAGTCGACCGGGCGCCTCAGCGATACATGCGCCGTTGGATTCGAAGCCGAGGGTTGTAGAGATGCGCGCGGCGGTAGCCTGGGCAGCGGCGACCGATGCGCGAGAGACTGAAGCGACTGAGGCGACTGATGCCACCGATAGGGTGGACTTAGCGGCCTGGGAGGTTACGGAAGCTTGAGAGGCGGCTGCGTGAGCGCTGGTGGGGTCCTGGTCGGTCGAGAAGACATAGAGCGACTGCAGCAACGACGCGTGAGCCATCAGCGAAGGTACTGAGAGCCGCAGAGGAAGGAGGAAGGATTTACATTTGGTCCGCCGCAGATCTTGTCCGAGCCCGTGCACGTCATCGTGCACTTGTCCGAGGCGACGAGCGCAGGCCGGGCTGCACCGCACCAGCACTCACGCGCGTACTCGACGCCGGCGTAGCGATAGCCGCGGTTGAAGCAGAAGTTCGTGCACGACTCGTACGTCATGGCGGTGTTCGATGACTGCAGCGGGAAGAGGGGAGAGAGGTGTCAGCGCTTGCTACTCTAGAACGACGCTGAGGCGCGAGGGAACTCACGTAGGAGGCGTCGGGCAGGAGACGGCCGGGGGCCTCTGCGACGCACTCGCCCGTCGACACAAAGCCGTTGGACAGGACGATGCGACGACTGGCGGCGACCGAAGCGCTGGCTGCTGCTGCTGAAGCAGAGGCGACGG
Source organism: Cystofilobasidium ferigula (assembly GCA_014825675.1). NCBI lineage: Eukaryota > Fungi > Basidiomycota > Tremellomycetes > Cystofilobasidiales > Cystofilobasidiaceae > Cystofilobasidium > Cystofilobasidium ferigula. The sequence goes on from MVAM01000175.1 coordinate 35,187, forward strand.
ATGCGAGGGACGTCAAAGAAGCAGCCGATGCCTCCGACTGGGCGCTTGCGAGAGAAATGGCTGCAAGACTTGCGCTCGACGCGACGGAAGCAAGTGAGACGACCGAGGCGACCGAAAGAGCGGACTCTTGCGCAAGGCTAGCCTCGGCGGCGACAGAGGCGAGCGAGGCCTCTGCCACGCTGGCGGTTGACGCGACGGACGCAACGGAGGCGAGGGACGCCAGGGACGCGAGGGACGTGACCGAAGCGAGCGACACCTGTGCAACGCTGGCCTCGGAGGCGACAGAGGCAAGGCTGGCCTCGGCGGCGATAGAGGCGAGGGAGGCCTCTGCCACGCTGGCGGTTGACGCAACGGAGGCGACGGACGCCAGGGACGCGAGGGAGGTGACCGAAGCGAGCGACACCTGTGCAACGCTGGCCTCGGAGGCGACAGAGGCAAGGCTGGCCTCGGCGGCGACAGAGGCGAGGGACGCGAGCAAGGCTTGAGCGACGCTGGCAGTCGACGCGATAGACGCCTCGGACGCGAGCGATGCCGCTGAAGCGAGGGAGGCCAGCGACGCGACTGACTGGACCGCGGCGACCGAGGTAGCCGACTCGGCCGCGAC
>MVAM01000176.1:0-35733 GCA_014825675.1 Cystofilobasidium ferigula
CCGCTCCCCCGCGGCCGTCCGCTCGGCTGTTGTTCCCCCCCTCCCCCCCCCCTCCCCCCCTTCTCCTCCCCCCCCCCTCCCCCCCCCCCCCCCCCCCGCCCCCGCCCCCCCGCCCCCTCTTCCCCCCTCCCCAACCGCCCCCTCGTCCGAGCATGCAGCCTCAAGGTCCTCAACGCGTCCTACGAGCACGCCTTCCCCCGCCTCCGGTACGTCACGTTCGTCAACGGCCGCTCGCGCGCGGCCATCGTCCCCGAGCTCGAGCGCCTCATCGGGGACGGCACGGTGCGCCCCGTCGGGAGCGCCGCGTGGCGGGCCGAGTGCGAGCGCGCCGTGCGCGACGTCTGGCGGATCGGACGGGCGCGGCTCGAGGGGCAGCTGCTGTCAGCGGCCGAGGCAACAGCTTGAGCATACGCCACGACAGGATGCGCTGGAGCCCTTGGGCAGAGAAGGAGGCAAGGCAAGGGCGGGTGGGTGCTGAGAACACATCGGATCGGTTCGGTCGGGAGGTCGAGTGGTGCAGAAGTACAGGCGAACGAAGGCCAAGATGAGAGGAAAGAGGCGAGACCCATGTAGAAGCGTGCAAGGAAGGGGAGTAGGGAGAGGTATAGAGCGTGCAAGGGAGGGGGGAAGGGGGGGGGGGGGGGGTGCGAAGCGTGAAAAACGAGAGCAGGCGAAAGGGTGTGCGAGAGGACGAGAGAAGGGCAGACAGGAGCTCAGCGGAAGTCGGTCTTTCCGGCCTTGCGCTTGCCCGCGAGCAGCCACTTGGGCCGGGTGACGGCGATGTGCCTGTCGGCCTCGGACGCTTTGCCCTTGTAGTTGCGCGGCCGCTGCGCAAAGTTGCGCAGCTCGTTCGACTTGTCGAACTGGGCCTTGGTGAGGCCCGCCGTCGAGCGGTCGGTCCGCGGCGCGCGGTCGATGACGCCGCCGACGCGGCGCTTGCTCGGCCGCTCGTCCTCGTCGACGTCCATCCCTTCGTCGTCCGAGACACCCCCGTTGGCGGCCTCCAGCGCGAGCTGCGCCTCGGCCTCGAGCCTCGACCGCTTCGACTTCTTGCCCTGGCGTTCGCCGGGGATCGCGTCCCCCTTTGCCCGGAGGCCCTCGACGACGTGCAGGCCCTGGGCCTTGGCGAGCTGCTTGGCGCGCTCCTCGATCCGGCTCGGGTCGAGTCCGACCGACCGCAGCGTCGTCGATAGCTGCGACAGCGTCCGCGTCTGGTGCTTGCGCGGGATGATCGGCCGGTTCGCGAGCTTGTTGCGGTCCTGCGACACCTTCTTCATCGCCGCCTTCTTCTCCCGAACCGCGTCGGCCGTCGCGCGGAACTCCTCCTCGTCCGAGTCGAGCTGATGGGTGAGGCGGAACACAATCAGCCTCTGCTGCCAGCGAGAGGAGGGTGAGACGCAGACGCACGATCTCCTCCTCGTCCGACTTGTAGAAGCCCTCGGCCTCGAGCCGCTCCTCCTCGCGCTCGAGCGCCTCGAGCTTCTCGGCGATGTCCGGGTCGATGAAGTCGGCGACGTTCTTGCCGTCGAGGATCTCGGGCATCACGTCCGTCTTCCACGCGTCGTCCGCCAGGAGGTAGTTCTCTGCACACAGGGGAGGGGGGCGACAGACGTCAGCAGGGGGCGCGACGCCAGGACCACAACGATGCGCGCCAAGCGGGGAGCAACGCACTGTAGTGAGGCAGGGTGTAGACTCCCGGCCCGCCCTCCTCCGCCTCGATGTCGCGCTCGAGTCGGATCCTGTCCGGGTCGTCGCGGTCGTACTTCTTCCTGTTGCGGACGGCGTCGGGGATGACGGGCGCGCGGACGACGTCGTCGCGCTTCTTGGGCTCGGCGACAAAGATCTTGTTGGCGACGCTGTTGATGCGGGTGCCCTTGAGCTTGGCCTCGACTCGGTGCGCGAGCAGCGCGTCGCACGCCGCGTTGCGAACGTCGATCACGCCCTCCTCCGAGTAGGTCGACGACTGGACGACGGTCACGTCGCCCATCGCGGTGATCTCATCGATCAGCGCGCGCGACGCCGTGTCGAGGTCCGCCAGGCGCTTGATGTCGATCTTGTTGATGACGAGCAGGGTCGGCTTGTTGGCGAACAGCGGCTTGATCGAGTGGAACAGCTTGCACTGGGTGCGAGGGAAAGGGAAGACGCAAACGCACCAGCCCCAGGGTTAGTTTTTGGAGCGAAGTCCTCCCCCCGCAGAGGGAGGAGCAAGGGGGACCGGTCGACAGGCGACGCACCTGGGCCTCGACGGTGTAGCCGCACTGCTCCGACAGGTCCATGAAGTAGAGCACGGCCGAGCGCAGGTGCGCGAGCGCCGTGATCGACTGCATCTCGATCGTGTTCATCTCCTCGAGCGGGTGGTCGAGGATACCCGGCGTGTCGATCACCTGCCAGCGGAGGTACTTGTAGTCCATGTGGCCGACGAAGAGCGACTTGGTCGTGAACGCGTACGGCTGCACGTCGACGTCGGCCCGGGTGATCTTGTTGATGAACGACGACTTGCCGACGTTCGGGTAGCCGCAGATGAGCAGCGTGCGCGTGTTGGGGTCGATCGACGGCAGGCGCGAGATGTGCTGCCGGACCTCCTCGAGGTACGCCAGCGGGTCCTTCTGGCGCCGCATGACGGTCGCCATGCGGCCGAGCGCGGCGCGCTTCAGCTGCTTGCAGCGGTAGAGCGAGTCGCCGAACTTGAGCAGGCGGCAGTAGTCCTTGGCGACCTGGTCGGCCAGGTGGCGGGCCGTGTTGATCTGGCCGAGCGCGAGCTTGTAGTGGTTCTTGTCGTACAGCACGTTCAGCAGCGACGCGAGGAACGGGTGAAGCGTGTCGAGGATCGGGAACTCGGACAGGATGCCAGAGAGCTTCTCGTCGATCGTCGTCTGCGTGAACTTGACCTTGCGCATGTAGAAGTTGCGGATGCGCGAGATCTGTCGAGCGAAGTGGCGAGCGACGGAGAGTCAGTCGTCCGGCGCGGGGCGGCGTACGGCAGGCGAGGGAGAGAGAGAGAGAGAGAGAGGGTTTGCAACGGCCAGCAACACAGGGGGCGGCTGCCGGGTGGGGAGCGAAGCAGCCCAACCGCGGTCCTCCTTCTCCCCCTCGTGACCGTCCCCTTCCACAACAACCCTCATCTACTCCCCCTTTCCTTCCACGCGCTGTCCATGGGCCAGGACGTCCAAGCGACCAGAGGCCGCACGCACCTTGAAGTTCTTGTGGATGACGGTCGGCGTCTTCCTCTGCGTCTTGGACAGGCTGGGGGTGAGCAAAGAGGAGAGGAGGAGCGGCAGCGGTCAGCGCTCGGTTGTTGCGGACGGCGGTGCGCATGCAAGCGCCGTGGACAGGCTCGGGGGCGTGTGGGCCAGAGCACGAGCGGGCAGCCTGACGGAGACCGAGCGCAGGCAGCCTGCGACGGTGGGAAGGCAGGGAGGGAGGGGGGGACGAACACAATGTCGAGGAAGTCGGCGGCCGAGGGGACGGGCGCGATGGCCTTGAGGCCGTGGCCGCTGCTCATGGTAGGCGGATTGGTTGGAGGGGAGAGAGGGAGGGGATAGGGAGGAAGGGACGTCGGCAGGGGGCCGCTGAGGCTTGAGCGAGGCGCAGCGGGCCAAATTTCATCAAACCAGCGCGGGATGCACTTATTACAACCGACTTCACCCGTCACTACTTACAATATGGTCACTCGCTTCATCTCGATGGCGAGCACACACTCGGTCACCCCGCGTTCGCACCGTCGTCCACCGAGAGCTGCTTGCTTGAAGCCAGGTCGCATGCCAGTGTCGTGCCAAGGAGGGGGAGGGGCAACATCGACCCTTCCCAGCCGAGACATCCATCATGGCGACGTCTGTCAGGTGCTCGCACAACACAGTCTTCAAGCGCGCCTCCTACTCTACCCTGCTCTGGAGAGGTCTTCTCGATGCAACTAGGGAAGCGAGTCGAGCGTGAACGGACGTTGCCTGCTGGGGCGACGTCGTCGACGTGCATGGCTCTCAATCGACGAAGCGAGTGTTTACGCTGCACCGTGAGCTTTGTTACTCGTCCGCCAGCTGAGCTCATGGGACGCCCTCCCGAAGGACCTTGCTCATCCGTTCCTCGACCAAGGATGGGCGGAGAAGGCTGGTCGTCTTCGCAATAGCCTCGAGCTATCTCGGTCCGCTCGAAAAGGTTGTGGTGGAATCAGGCGAGGTACAGACAGCGTGCGGCATCCATCATGAACAGCGGCCGGACGAGAGCTGCCTGCAGCTGCAATATCGCTGCGCGGCGAGATTGCAACGTCCCGGACCCCTTGCTGCTCACGCGCAGGTCGCGAACGTCGCTGACGACGGTCGCCAGGTGCTGTCTAGGCCGTTTGAGGGTGTGGGAGGAGAAAGTAGGTGGTGGGGGAGGGGATCATCCATCGTTGCTGCTGCTGGCTCAACGGGAATCGCTCGCCCCTGCGCCCGTCCACCCGCCCTGTCCGTCCATCCCGTCCGATGCTGCTGCTCGCCCAGGCCGCCTTCTCGGCCCTCCGTCCGTCCCCGTCGCAGCCGTATCCCGTCCAGTCCGCCAGCCAGAGCGCCTACAGCTCCGGCGCGTCCGCCCTCCATCCCGCCCTCGCCCTCGCCGCCCACCAGCACGCCGACTGCCTCGCCCGCGTCGTCGACGGCGGCGCCTCCGTCGAGCTCGCCTCCGTCGCCCTCCACGCCGTCCCGCTCGCAGCCCCCGTCCGCATCGCCTTCCCCGCGCCCGTCGTCGGCCCGCCCGCGCTCGCCGGCTCGCCGACCGGCACCGTCCTGCTCGCGCTCACCGCCCCCGGCTTCCTCTACCGCGTCACGCTCCCCGCCGACGTCGGCAGCTGGCACGCCGTCCTCGACCGCGACAGCGACGACTGGGCGGCCGAGCACGCCGTCCGCGCGCTCGACGGGCTCGGCGCCGCCGCGGTCGCCACGGTCGCGGCCGTCGACGACGCGTGCGTGCTGCTCGGGCTCAAGAGCGGCGTGCTGCTCAAGCTCGACTGGGAGCCTTCATCCGGTGCGGTCCATCGATCCTCTGCGCTCTGTGCAGCTCGCGGGAGGCCTCGTTGGCTGACGCTGGTTTCTTTCCTCGTCCTCGTCCTCCTCGGCGTCCTCCTCCTCATCATCACTCCACCATGTCTGCGTCTGGCTGGCCCTGCTCACCGCAGAGAGCTGGTCCGAAACTTCCCTCAAGCCGTCCTCCTACCTCCCCTCGCTCTCCTCCCTCAACCCCTTCGCCCACTCCTCCCCGACCGCCTCGACCCCGCAGTCGCTCCACTCGCTCGCCGCCTACACCCCGCCCGACGGGGGCGCCGCCGCCGGCTTGGCGCTGTCGTGCGACCGCAGGCTGCGCGTGTGGAACCTTCTGAGCGGAGCGTGCGCCAAGACGCTCGAGCTGCCGGTCCAGGGCGAGGCGCTCGCGACGGGCGAAGGAGGCTGGTTGAAGCTGCTCGGCGCGGCGCCCTCGGCGGGGGCCGCAGGCAGCAGCTCGCTCGCAAAGCACGGCGCCGAGGCGTTCGACGACCTGCTCGCCGTGCACCTGCCCGGCCACTTCCTCGTATACGGCCTGCGCGCCGCCTCGCGCTCCGCAGCGGGCGTCGAGCTCGTCCCCGTCGTCGCGTGCCCGGCGCCCGCAAGCACGTCGAGCGCCGCGCCGTCGCTGAGGGCGTTCGACCTGCTGCCGGCGCCGGCGGGCGCGCGGCTCTGGACCGCATGGGACGCGCACGGCCGGCCGGCGTTCGCCTCGGTCGAGCTCGACGTCGCGGCCGGCTCGCACGGCCCGTGGCAGGCTGCCGAGGCGCTGCCTGAGCCCGCGTACACCGCCTCCTTCTTCACGGACGCCGTCCTCTCGCAGCCGTCGCCCTCGCCGGCCTCCATCGCGACCCTGTTCACCCAGCACCTGTTCTTCCCCCACCGGTTCGGGCTCGCCAGCCTCTCGGCCGCGCTCGAGGCGTACGCGAGCGCGCTCGTCGGCGCGCTCCCGCCAGGCGTCGGCGCGCCGGCCGCGCTCGGCGCGAGCTACAGCTCCCTCCCGGACCGCGTGCAGGCGATTGTCGGCGCGCACCTCGCCCCGCAGGTCGACCCGGCGACGGGCGCGCTCAAGGAGCGCGAGCACCTCGACCGCGTGCTCGCAGAGTGGCTCGGCTTCCTCGCCCGCGTCGACGAGGCCGAGCGCGAGGCCCGCTGGTGCGTCGGCTCGCTCAGGCTCGGCGGCGGTGGCGGCGGCGAGTGGGCCGCCGTCAGGCGGGACGGCGTCGTCCTCCCCTTTTCGGCGCCGGCTGCCCCGGCCGGCGACGCGCTCGAGCAGCTCGGCGGACGCATCGCCCAGGCACTGCCGCCGCACGTGCTCGACGCGGTTCGCGCCGAGCTGCAGGCTCACGCTGCGGGCGAGGGCGCGTTCGGCGCGCTCGAGGACGCGCTGCTCGACCTGTGGGCCGCGAGGGCGGAGGAGGCGCTCCCTGCCGATGTCGTGGAGGAGGTGCAGGCGCTCGTTGAGCGCGAAGGAGGCTCGCACCTCGCGAGCCGCATCACAGAGCTCGCGCTCGAGATCGGCTCGGCGACGGCGGGTGGCCGCGCTACCGACGCAGTCGCCGACGACGACGACGACACCCAGCCCTCGCCGCTCGGCGCGGCCCTCCTCGCCCAGTCGTTCCTCGCGACCGTCTCCTCGGCCGAGCGCCGGCTCCTGTCTCTCGTGCTCTTGTCGACGGCGGCCCTCGCACACACGGACGACGGCGCGCCGGAGCTCGTGCAGCTTGCCAAGGCGTGTGCGCGGGCCTTGGCCGGGTGGAGGGAGGCCGCGGCGTGGGAGGCGGCGGCGCGGGACGCCGTGGACGCCGGGCTGCCGACGGTCGCTGCTGCCGGCGCCGCCGCCGCGGGCGAGTGGGTCGAGCGCTTCGGCGGGCTCAAAGTCAACGGCAACGGCGGTGCAGCCGGCAACCAGGCCGCGCTCCTCCCGCCGCCGTCGGTCCTCGCTGCGCTCCTGCGCGTGTCCGCCCCGCGCCTCACCTCCGTCCAGTCCGCCCTCTCCGCCCTTCTCGCCCGCACCTCCCTCGCGGACCCGGCGGAGCGCACCCCGGCGCTCGTGCTCGTCCAGCGCGTGCTCGCGCTCGGCCAGCCCGCGCGCGCGCGCGAGCTCGCCAGCAGGTGGGACGAGAGCGACGGCGTGGGCTACGTCAGGGCCCGGGCGGGGCTTGCGCTCGGCGACGTGCACGGGAGCGAAAGGCTCTTCGAGCGCGTGACGGGCGCGTTCGGTGCGTCTTCTCTCCAACGACTGCCCCAATGCTAACCTGCTGGCGTGCATGGGGCTGATTTGCTCCTGGTGTGCGCTCACGTTTGCAGACCTCCCTTCGGCCAACTCGCCCCTCAAAGCTGTCCTCCCGCCGAAGGTTGTGTCCGCCTGGTCGCACACTGAGTACTACAGGCACGTGTCGCTCCTGTTCGCACCCCAGACGCAGGACGCGTCTATCGTCAAGTTCTGCAACCTCGCGATCGCCGCTGCGACCGACGCCGAGAAGGCTTCCCCGGTTGGCGCCAGCGCGGGCGGAATGGAGGTCGATGACGAGGAAAGGGAGAATGGCAGCGGGAGGAAGGAGGGCTCGACGAAGGACCTCTGGAGCAGGCTATTCGCGGCGACTGTTAGCCTTGGACGGTACGAAGACGCGTACATGGTGCTCATCTCGAACCCGCACCGGGATACGTGCGTCTTTTCATCGCCATCGTCCCTCCTTGACCGCGTACTCGCGCTGACATCTGCGTCCCTCCCGCCCTCCTCGTCGCCACTAGCATCAACGACGCTGTCTCGCACCTCATCACGCACATGTGCCACGCCAACCAGGTCGCGCGTCTCGTGCAATTCTCCTTTGTCGGCCTGCACGACGTCGTCGAGCGCACGCTGGCGTTCAAGGCCCGGCACGCGGACCCGATGCAGGAGCCGAGCTACCCGATGGTGCTCTACTCGTGGCATGTCCACCGGGGCGACTACCGGAACGCCGCGCTTGCCGTGTACGCCCAGGCGCGCAGGTTCGGCGACGCGCACGGCCCGTTCGCAGAGGTTTCGGCGCGCAGGGCCAAGGCGTACCTGCTCGCGATCAACGCGCTCGCGCTCGTCGACCCGAAGCACGCGTGGCTCGCGATGCCCGTCGCCGTGGACCCGTCAGGCAAGGTGCGCCGCTGTCCCTTCTCTGCTGCTATCCCAGTCCCCGCGCTGAACCCGCTTCTCCTCGTGCGCGCACCGCCCGCAGCGCCGCAAGCGGACCAAGACGACGTCGTACATCCCCGAAGAACTCTTCTCGCCCGCCGCCCGCGCCCGCGACGTCGAGATTGTCGACCTAGACGACATCCGGCAGGAGTACAACCTCGTGCTGTCGACGCTGACGCTCGCGGAAAAGTTCCCCAACTCGTTCCACTCCAGTTGCGTCTGCCCTGCCTTGCTCTCTGGCTTGCCTACTGACGTTCTGTGCCGACTTGCGCTGGCTCTCGCAGACATCCTGCTCGCTGAGGACGCCGTCAGCTTGTTCCTCCAGGCTGGCATGGTCGACACGGCCGTCTCGACCGCGAAGAAGCTGCACGTCGACCTTGAGGGGCTGGTATCGATCTGATGCGTTCAACTTTCATGGGTTCCCGTTGGTACGATCAGAGCAAGAGTGAATCACATTCTCCGCACGGCTCTGCAAATGAAGTGGGTTCGGGAGATGATCGAATGAGATTGATCCGGGCGACGCGTCGTCGCGTCAGAGAAGCCAGCGGACAGCTCGAACGACCGACCACCCGCCCGCCTTCCTCCTCTCAACCATGGAAGCCCAAGCCTCTTCGTCGCGCACCTTCCTCACCTCAATCCCTGCCTCGACGTTCGACGGGACCGTCGTCCACCTCCGGCGGCGGCAGAGGACGCGGCGGACCGTCATGGACGTGCGCCTCTCTTTGCCTTCTCCGTCCCGGCGCGTCGCGTTCAGCGCCGACTGACCCCCGCCTCGACGAATTCAGGACATGGCCAACGTACCCCGCAACGCTCAGGGCTCAATGGTGCTGCTCGAGACTCCGATCCACAAGCTGAAGCAGCAGCTCAGGGAGCAGGAGCAGGCCTCGCGCGCCGCGGCGGCTGGGGCTGCTGCTGGCGAGGCCGTCGCGTCGAGCTCGGCTCCTCGGTACATCCTTTTTCTACCAACCATGGCTGCGCTCTAGACTGAAAGGCTGCTACCGTGCCCTGCAGGAGGGCCAGCCTCAAGGGCAAGGAGGTCGACAAGAGCACGGCCATGTGGGTCGACAAGTATCGGCCTGACAAGTTCACGGACCTGCTGGGCGACGAGGTGCGAGCTCCTGCCTCCCCTTCCCTGCATCGCGTGTCTGAAGCTGACATGAGAGGGCCGGCAGCGTGTGAACCGCGAGACGATGGCGTGGCTCAAGCAGTGGGACGAGTGCGTGTTCAAGCGGCACCTCGGCGCGGGGTCCAGGAAGCGCAGGCGCGCAGAGGCGGCCGCGCTCGAGGGCGGAGGGCCGCCACCTGACCCGCTGGGCAGGCCGCGAGAGCGAGTGCGTGCCTCTGATGCCTTGTGCGGAGGATCAGCACGCTGACATGTGCACGCTCGCAGGTCCTGCTCATGTCGGGTCCGCCCGGCCTGGGGAAGACGACGCTGGCCAACATCATTGCTGCGCAGGCCGGCTACAACATCCTCGAGATCAACGCAAGGTGCGCGCCTCCCTTGCGTCGCCTTAGCATGCGTACTGTGCTCATGGATGATGCTTTGCGGAACACAGCGACGACCGCACCGGCGGCACCGTCACAAACCGCATCAAGAACGCACTCGACGCTGGCAGCGCGCTCAATAGTCGCAAACCGACCCTCGTCGTCATCGACGAGATCGACGGTGCGACGGGCGGCGGCGGCGACCAGAGCTTTATCAAGAGCCTCATCAAGCTCATCCAAGACGTCCCGGCGAGGAAGCGTGGCGGGCCAAACGGCAAGGCTGAACCAGCCCGCTTTCTCAAGCGGCCGATCATTTGCATTTGCAACGACCTGTACGTCCTGCGCTGTCCCTCAACCTCACTGCTACTGCTGCTGACATCCTCAAAATCATAGTTACGCACCATCGCTGCGCAACCTCCGTCCCTTCGTGCGCATGGTCCGCTTCAACAAGCCGCCGCCGGCGATGCTCGTAAAGCGCCTGAAGGCCGTCTGCGACGATGAGGGCCTGGCGACCGACACCCGGAGCCTCAACAAGCTCGCCGAGGTTACCAGCTGCGATATCCGGTCCTGCCTCAACACACTACAGTTCATCAAGTCGCGCAGCGCCGTCTTGACCGAGGCCGTCGTCAAGTCGGCGACGGTCGGGCTTAAGGACTCGGGTACATCGACGCAGATGGTGTGGAACGCGCTCTTCGTTCCCGTCTCGGCCAAGAAGCAGAAGGTCGGGCTCGGGATCGAGGGCGAGGGCCGATTCGTCAACCGGATGGTGCAGACCGTCAGCGCGAGCGGCGAGTTTGACAAGGTCATGCAGGGCGCGTTCGAGCACTACCCCGTCCTCAAATGGCAAGACACAGACTTCACTCGCGCCAACCTCATGCACGACTGGATCGCATTCTACGACCGCTTCGAGCACAACATCAGCCAACAACAGACGTGGGAGCTCATGGGCTACCTGCCCTACGCCTTCGCACCGTGGTTCGCCCACTTCAGCAGCCACGACAATGCCAGTCGTCCGGCAGAGTTTCCCAAGCAAGACTACGAGGTGCGCTGCCTCGTTCCCTTGCCATCTCACTTCCTCCTTGGGACTGTGGCTGACGCGCTCGCTCTTGACGGCAGGCCTTTCAACTGCGCTCGACCAACCAAGAAATCATCACATCGCTTTCGCACGCTATCCCACCAGTCCTTCGCAGCCTGTACGGCTCGACGTCGATCGCTACCGAGCTCGCGCCATTGCTGATGCGCATTCTCTCACCGAACCTCAAGCCGGTGCGTCTATCTTTACACTCTCCACCTGTTCAGAGGTCGAACTGATGCTGGACCTTCCTGGCTCGACGGCGGCAGATTAACGCACAGATCATCAAGCCTGAAGAGCGGACGGTCCTCTCTCGCCTGGTACATGTCATGCTCGCCCACAAGCTTGCGTTCATCCAGGAGAAGGACGAGGATGGCAAGCTCTCGTACCGCCTTGAGCCGTTGCGTGCCCTTCTCTCCGCAACTCTGCTTTTCGTGCTGGAGGCTGAGAGAGCGTGTGCCTTCTCCCACAGACCAATCGACGTCTTCGTCCACTACGACGGCAAGCGTGCTGGCGACATTGCCAACTCACGCTACGCCGTTCGCAGCCTAGTCACAGCCGAGGTGCGTCCCGCTTCCCTCTTCTCAATCGGCTGATGACTCACGAGCCTGAGCACTCGTGACAGATGGAGGCCGAACTCATCCGAAGGCATCAGGCGGCATATCCGGAGGCGAAGGAGAACGCACCGCTGTTTGCGCGAACGGCGGCGAAGAAGGCTGAGCCGGTCGTGGACAAGGTGAGTGCTCCCCCTTTGTCCGCCTTTCTCTCGCTAACCTCGCCATCATCCGCTGCGGTGCAAGGTCGCTCTCGACTTCTTCGGCAGGCCCATCGTCGTTAACCAGTCCGACGCGGACTCGGACAGCGGGGCCGCCACCGTCGTCATGGCAAGACCGCCCCGGAAGAAGTACCGCGTTTTTTACCGCTTCCATGAGGGATCGTCGACGGCCGTGCGCAAGCCGCTCAAGATGAGCGCGCTCTTCTGAGTTGGGCGGCTCTGGCGAGTATGTGCATGCTTTTTTTCCTTCCACCTGCTCGCCGTTCACAAAAAAAGGCAGTGTGGGCGTGCCTAGACTACAGGTTTCACATCACGCTTCATTGATCAGTCCTGCCTAAGCTCGCTCTCTTCCAGCAACTTTTGCTCCTTTTGCACGCGCCGAGCCCTCGTGCGACGCTCTAGGTGATTGAAGGCGAGCGTGCAGAAGATGCAGGCGACAGCAAACGCAGACGCAGCTTTGTAGCCGATGCGATAGTTGGGGGCCTCCTTGGCGGGGTAAATGAAGACTGCGCAGGGGGCAGATGCAAGAGAGCCGGTCGGATCAGCCTAAGCAGGCGCGGCAAAGGAGTGGCCAGCGACGGACTGTTGGCGAAGGCGTCGACTGCGAAGCCGACTGTGATGGAGAAGCCGATGATAACGGCTCGTTCTTCGGGAGAGGAGGTAATGTCGCTCATCCAAGCCTGTGCGCGGAGTGAACGTCAGTGCAGGAAGTTATAGTCACAGGCCGAAGGGACGTACGAAGAGGATCGGACCGGCGGATCCAGACAGCCATAACGTGAAGAACGCGAAGAGCTTGAGACCGAAGCTCGAAGGCCAGCACGAGAGGATGATAGTGCCGAGAAGCAGGGTGAGCTCCTGAATGATGATCATGGTCGCGCGCCATCCCGTGCGGTCGGAGATCCAGCCAAAGAACAGCATGGCAAGGATCTGCAGGACGTCTGCAGAAGGGACATCTCGGTATCAGCTCTGTCGGCAAGAGGAGTTCGGACGGGCGTAGGACTCACAGCCGCCGATGGGGATAGCGTTGAGCTCCGAGACGCCGAAGCGCGGGGTACCGTCGGCGTTCTTGGCCGCCTTGAGGAAGAGGATGACCCAGGTATTGCTGTTCTGGGACCATGTCCAGAAGACGTAGCTCAGCGTGAACGCGTAGACCACCCAGCCGCTGAAAACCTTCCTGAGGACGCGTAGGGAGACCCGCTGCAAACGCAAGAACACCGCGAAGACAGCGCCGTTAGACGAAAGAGCAGCGGGGATTGGTTCAAAAGACGACGTACGGTAGGCGGTAGCTTGCGAACCTCCTTCACGCGCTCCCTGGCGAGCGCGCGCTCCTCCTTGGTGAGCCAGCGGACGCGACCGCGGGACGGATCGTCAGGGATCTGAAGGAACGAGAGCTGATCAGCGTGAGTTGGAAATCGTCAAGCTGGAAGGACGCACCAAAAAGAAGCCGGCGGCGGCAACGATGACAGTCATCAAGCCGTTGAATCTGCGCACGAACGCAACTTTTGCATGTCAGCTTCACCTTTAGAAAGAGAGGCTCAAATCACCCAATCTATGCACGAAAAGCCGTACATGTACAGCCATAGATAGCCCCTTAGACCGGCCTTGCCGTCCATGTTCTGGTACAAGACGGTGGTTGTCAGCAACGACGAGGATTATTGAGCATGCGCGGGGGCGGAGACGCACTTTGTGCAGGGCTGCCTGCATGAAGGAGACGAAGATGTTGGCGCCGGGGTACGAAGAACCGAAGATAGCAAGCCGGGTTGCGATCTCGGACGGCGTGTACCAGGCGCAGAGGATGGTCGTGATGCCGGGGTACGAGGAGGCCTCTGGAAGGATTGATGGTGAGTCCTAGTTAAGGGTAGAAGGAAGACAGTGGACTCACCGAACACGCCAATAAAAAACCGCAGCGCGTACATCCCGTTCACGTTCGGCATGGCAGCCATCAAGGCTGTCGCAATACCCCAAAGGACCTCAAGGCCAGGCAGCCAGTAGCGCGCGGGAACCCTGGTGAGGATGAGCTGCGACGGGATAAGCGAGATCGAGTAGCCGACGCGGAAAACCGAGTCAAAGATATTGACTGCAGCGATAGTTCTCAGTCAAAGCAGCCTGCCAGCATGCGGCGGACAAGGCATGGGCGTACGCTCATTTCCGTAAAGGTTATACTGCGCGTAACTGACAAGGTCAGCGAGGACAGTCTTACTGGGAGCAGACGCGACGCTCACATCCTCCTTCATGCCCGACGCGTAGGCTGTCTTGACGTTGGCTGTGTCGATGATCTTGATGGCGTAGGCTGCAGGGGATGAGAGACATGAGGGTCAGCATTGTAAGCAGTGGCGCGTCAGTAGCCGAACAACCAAAGTCGCGCCGACCACTAGATGTCAAGACGACATAAAGCACGCACCCAGCCAGGCCCAGGTGAGCAGGCAGATGTCGAGCTTCCAGAGGAAGCGGCGCTCGAGCCTGGTGCGTGTTTGGGGTACATTCTGGGCGGACTCATTTGCCTCCGCCGTCGTTGCCTTTTCGTCGATGTTCATGTCCTCAACGTCGGCCTTCACGGCGATGTCGTCCGAGGAGACAGGGCGAGTGTCGTACTCAAGGGAAGGTGTGGCCATCGTGAGGAGCACGAGGGGAAGGAGAAGGCGTGGTCGACGACAGAGGGAAGAAGCTGACGGCAAGGGTGAAAAGAGGCGTACAGATCAGATTGAGGACGCCAAGGAGACAAGGTGCCGTGCAGGGACATCAGCACTTGATGGCATCTGCGTCAAAGCTTAAAACGTGCGCAACGGGCTGGCGGGGGAGCAAGCTCACTTGGTTGTCGGCGCTTGATCTGATTTTGCGCGTGCTTGGCCGTGGCGTCGGTAAAGTGGCGTTTCTGCGCGGCGGTACCATTGGTCCCTCGAGATTGTGATTGACAGGGCAACACACGCAGCGGGCGAGATCAGGCAGGGCAGGGCGAGGCAATGGCGCAAAGTAGGCAGGGCGCGATGCTTGCAAGCGGAGAATTGCATTGTGCAGGTAAGTAAGTCGTCAATCAAAACAAGTACAGTAGTCAGCCTCGCGGCGCGAGTGTCCGTGAAACGACGCTCTACGGGTTGGTCGTCGTTCGCTCTGCAGCCGTTCGTGCGTTGGCGGTCGTCTTCGTCGCTCCCGCCACCGCCGAGGCCACCGTTGTCGCGCCCCTCGACTTCCCTGCGCCGACGCCCGGTGGCCCAGCGCCCGTCCGGCCGGTCTTATTCAGGTCGACCTCCTCGAGCGCACGCTTGCGCGACGACACGGGCCGGAAGGCGGGCAGCGGCGGCTTAAGCTTCACGCGCTCCCTTCGGACGGCTGGGGCGGTGGCGGTAGCGGCGGCGGCGGGCGGCGGGAGGGGAGGACGCCCGCGTGTGACGGACGCGAGAGGGCGGGCTGGGCGTGCGGAAGGAGCGACAGGCTTGACCGGAGGACGCGCTGGAACAATGGATTTGGCCATGGGAGCGCGCGCGGGTGCCGATGCGGGCTCGGGCGCAGGGGGCGAGGGCGGAAGGGGCACGGCGGCAGGTTTGGGGGGCGAAGCAACACCCGGGACGACCATCTCCTCCTCGAGCAAGATGAGCGCGGGCACGACAAGCGCGTCCTCGACGAACGGGCCGGCTTCCTTCCTTGGCGACGCGGCAGCCAAAGGGAAGACGAGCTCCGCAACCCCATGCTCCTCCTTCTGCTCGTGCGCTGGTTGGGCCGCGCACCACCCAGGCTCAGGCGACGCCGGCAGGGGGAGCTCGACGGACCGCGCCGGCTCGGCGAAGATGTTGGTCGGCGGAGGCGCAGGCACGTCTGCGAAGGTGACGGTTTCGACCGCGACCGCGGATGGCGTTGCGCGAACGGGTGAGGGGGCAGGAGATGGGGCAGAGAAGTCGATCAGGTCGGCGACGACGCCGACAAGAGGTGGCGGGGAAGGAGCGCTCTCAAGCGCGGTGATGGGTGAGGTAAAGACGGGCGACGAGGGGAGAGGGATGGCGGTGGCGGCCGGGGCCGGCTCGTGCGCATTGAAGGGGTCGGCTTGATCGTGCTCCTCGACGAACTGGCCTGATGCCGGCGGTGTCTTAGGAAGCGAGACCTTATGTGCGTCTGGCTGCGCGAGCAGCACAACGTCTGCAGGCCCGCCGAACACGTCGTCGACCGGCGCAGGACGCGTCGCGACCGCCTGCTCGTGATCCACCACCGCACGGCCCACCTCCGGCACTCCGTCTTGCAACTTTGCCGAACGTGCGACCGGTACAGGCGGCGCAGCCGCAGCTCGAGGCTTCGGCATCCACCCGCCCATCCCCCCGCCACCGGCGCCTCCGCGTACTGGCGCGCCCATGACACTTCTCGCCTTCCCGCTCGCGCCAGAGGCCGCACCTGAAAGCGCGGAGGCGGAACTGGAAGTGGCAGCGGTGGATGAGGAGGTGGAACGCGGGGCGACGCGTGCCGGCGGGCCGAGGGCGGACAAAAGAGCGCTGGAGGAGGCGGAGCGGGCGTGAGTGGCCGAAGAGGAGGATGAGGACAGCGGCGGGGCGCGGTGAGCGAGCGCAGGGCGCGTGCTGCTGGCTGTTGTGGCCGAAGGCTCGGCGGTTGCAGTGTGCGAGCGCGAGAGAGCGGCTTGAGCCCTGGACCCCACGGTTCTCGATGAGGACGCAGTAGTGGCCGTCGTCCGCGCGGAAGAGTCTCGCTCGTGAGCCTGCTGCGAACGACTGCTTGTTCGCGAGCTTGATGCGAACGCCGATGACAGCGAGAAGCCGGCGCTGCTGGGCGGAGCCGAGAGAGGCGGGGCGAGCGGTGCGCGCGAAGGCGCTGTTGATGCAAGCGTTGCGAGGGCCGGGCGTGTTGAAGTGGAGAGCGGTTGCAGCTGCGGAAGTGCAGCCCTGCGAGGGTCGGAAGATAGCGCTGTGCGGATGTGGCTGGAGAGAGCAGGCGGAGAGAGTACTGTCTCGGCAACGGCCGCGGCGCGACGAACGGCTGTTGACGACGCGGAGGACGACAAGCCTGCCCTTGTCTTGCTAGTCTGTGGTGCGGCTGTGCGAGAAAGGGCGTGCGAGGCGCTCACACCGGCGGCAGAGGGTGCCGGGCGAGGACCGAGTCGCTTGCGGGTGATCGGCGTGAGGGGAGCCATAAACCTGCGGAGGCGAAGGACCAGTGTCAGCGAGCTAGCCCAGGGACGAAGGCAGTGAGACGTACACGTCAACCCTGTCCGGCCACGTCTGGCAGTAGCACTCCCACAGCTCCTTCCCAGCCTTGCGCGCCTCCGGGTCCCTGTCCCCCGCCAGCTTGCGCACGACGCCCTCGACCTCGTCCGCCCGGACCTCGCGCGCGCCCCATGTGCCGACGCACACAGCAAGCCCGCGGCCGACTGCCCGGCGCAGGTTGACGTTGGCGTCCGCCGCGCACGGGGCGAGCAGGCGCGACGACTCGCGCGCGGGCACGGTCTCGAGCACGAGGAACAGTGCCGCTTCGGCACGCGTGCGCACGATGTTATTCGTCCGCCGAATAAGGTCGAGCAGGGGAGGGATGTACAGCCGCTGAAGAGCGGGGAGAAAAGAGTTCGCGAGACGAGGCGCGACGGATGAGAGGAGGTCGACGGCGGCCTTTGACAGGGCGGCGCGCTCAGAGAGCATCTGCGCGAAGAGCCATCCAGTCAGCCCAGCTGACGGAGCAGGTTGGAAGAAGTCAGTACGGACGCATGAGACGATGCTGTCGCCTACACCGCCGTTGACAGCGGGCCCGATGGTGGGTAGGAAGCCGTCGAGCTTGTAGGCGCCGCCGCGAGTGAGGGCAGCGAGGCTGTTGAGTGGTGAGGACACGGCCAGCTAGTCAGCTTGAGCGAGGCATCCAGAGTAAGCAAGAGGGGAGTAGAACGCACCGAGCGAGATGTTTAGCAAAGCGCTCCCAGTTGTGCTCGGACTCGGGCTGGGCGAAGAGGGATTGCATGTCGTGCAGCTGACTCGCGAGGAGGGCAGCGGAGGCCTGCGTCGGGCGAGGTGAAGTGAAAGGGAGGGTCAGCAGCCGAGCCGCAACAGGTGATCAACCGCAGGGACGGACCTCGATGACATCGGGGGGAGCACTTGGCGGCATCCGAGTGCCGTTCTGACAGGACAGGGAGTGAGGATGGATGGATGGATGGCTGGCTGGGAGCCGGAAGCAGCAGTTGTTGACCGACGACAAAGCCAGGCGCGTCGGCAAAGACTCATCGGCGCAAGGCACTTGTCCGCTCGTGTTGACGCGCCGCGCACCGCGTGAGACCCCGCACGGCGCTCCTCCCGACCGCCATCCCCTACGCCCTGCCTCCCTCCTCCTCTTCGACCAGCTCCTGCATCTTCGGTCCAGGGACCTATCCCGCCCGCATGCTTCTCCGCGCCACCCTACTCGCCCTCGCCGGCCTCGCCGCCGTCGTACGCGCAGACGACGCCGGTCAGCCCCCCCACTCTCACCCCTCCGTCGACACGCTCCCCACCCCTCGACTGACACACCCAGCTCTCTGTCCTGCCCGCAGCCTTCCTCCAGAACGCCCTCTCGCACGCCTAGTTAGTCCACCCGATCCGTGGCCAGTGCGGCTCTCAGCTGACACCGTCGGATCTGCCCTTCCCCGTCGGCAGCCTCTCGAGCGCCTTCTACTCGAACGCGCTCGCCCGCTTCACCTCGCAAGACTTTGTCGACGCAGATTACCTCGACTGGGTCCGCCGGCGCGTCATCCAGAGTCCGCCGGCCCTTGTCTGTGCAGTCATCGATGTCCAACGCTGACGTTTTTGCTTGTCGTCCGCCGCTCGTCGCAGTCAACCAGCACGCGGCGACGCACCAATCGACCCTGCAGGGACTGCTCGCATCCTCCTCGGCCGCATCCGCCATCCCTTCGGCTTGCGACTACACCTTCACCTTCTCCAATCCCAATGCGTTCCTCACGGCGGCCGCCACGCTCGAGCAGCTCGCGTCCTCGGCCTACCTCACGGCGCTCCCGAGTTTGTCAACCGCCGTGCAGCACAGCGTCGGCGCCGTGATGCTCAACCGCGCGCGGCACTCGGCGTGGCTCGACTCGGCCGTCTTGCGCGGCGCGGCCTGGTCCGGCTCGGAAGAGACGCTCGTCCCGGAGGGTGCCGAGTGGGACGCCGTCTGGAGCTGGGTCGGCGCGAACGGATGGGTCGACCGCTGCCCGGCGGACGACCCAAGCTTGCCGCTTACCGCGTTTGGGAAGCTCGAGGTTGCGGGTAATGGAACGCTCAAGGCGGGCGGGGCGGTCACGCTCGACTTCAGCGCGTCGTCCGGCATGGAGAACGGTGCGCCCCGCTGGCCCTCCGATGGCACCATGCCCGCGGAGCCTCGCAGCCTTCTCTCTCTCTCTTCTTGTCCGTATACTGACTCACAACTATCCTCTTCACGCTCGCTTACAGTTGCTCTGTTTGAAGGCACCTCCGTCACCGTCCTCTCCCTTTCCTCCAACTCCTTTACCCTCCCTCAAGACGCCCAGGGCACCACGTACGCCTTCATCACCTCGGCCAGCACGGCAGAGGACGTCAGCGCAAAGACGATCCTTGCTGGGCCGGCGGTGCTGCGCGTCGGGCTACGGTCGGACGAGGTGTCGGTCTGAGAGGCTGTTTGGGGCCCCCGCTCGTCCTGAAGGTTCGTGCGATGTCGACTTGTGGGCCGCTGGTGAGCTCAAGGAGCTCTGATGGTGCGCGAGAGGAGATCTACTTCCACTATACTGCCTCCTTCCCCTTCTTGGGAGGGCTTAATGCAACTGGTTTGCTGCTTGCGCGCCCGTTTGCTTGCGTGCGTTGTGCATTCTAGAGAAAGCAAGCTGAGAGACCTGATGTGATGGGGGGAAGTGGGAGAAGTGAAACGTGCGAAGCGAAGGGAGGTTGCGCAGGAGGGCGTAGGAAGAGAGACGACTGCTAGGAGGGAGAATGCGAGGGAAGGGGACAGCGCGCAGAGGAGAGGCCATCTAGTCCGACTCAGACCCGCTGTCCGCGCCAGCTGCAGATGCGCATACAGATCGTAGTCAGTATACACGCCCAAGCCGCAGCCACTCCAGGCGGACCCTTCGTCGAAAGCAAGCAAGCTGTGCGCAACGAACGCACCCGCATCATCCGTGACCACATCCCCGAGGTCGACACCCCCAACCCCACGCCCCTCACGCCGCGCCTCGTCCTCTCCATCGCGCTCGAGCAGCGCCACCTCGGCCTCAACGAGGCGGCGCAGCTCCTCATCCTCCGTCGCCGACGACAGCAGGTCAAGCGGCGTCTGGCGGTGCTTGTTGAGGACTGTCGTGTCGGCGCCCGACTCGAGCAGGGAGCGCACTGCGACTCCCGACAATCAAAGGAAAATAAAACATAGATGAGGGCGGCAAGGTCAGCAACTCGATGCCAGGACCTGAGCGTAGACGGGGGTAGGGAGGCGCACCGAGGTACGTCCGCAGCTCGCTGTCCTTGACGCGCATCGCAACGTGCAGCGGCGTCTCGCCGTCGATCCGCGTCCTGAGGTCAACATCGCACTCCTCGTGTTCGAGGATCAGGTCCAGACTGCGTGTGTGCGAGAGCAGGGATCGGCGGTCAGCTGCGCGCCTGTAAGGAGAGTTGCAGGGAGTGCTCCGGGGCGAAGGAAGAACCGAGCGGAACGTACACGTCCGTCGAACCTCGCTGGACGGCATAGTGAAGCGCCGTGAAGCCAAGACTGCTCCAGCAAACATCGAAGATCCAAAAGGAGGATGTCAGACGAGTGGCGGCCTGACCCTGCTCAACCCGACGTCACGCTCGAGGGGCCGAGCGCGCGTTGGGGCAAGAGGCGAGCGACGCACCCGTCCTGGAAGTTGATGTCGAACGGCGCGCCGCCCTCGAAGACTTGCTCTGAGACGCACAAGCGAGTAGACAGCTGCCAGTCAAGAACCGGCAGACCCCGGCGAGTGGAAGGAACGGGACGAACGAAGGAGCTCCTCGGAGTCCTGCTTTGCGGCTGCAAGCAGCTGCTCGTCTGTGAGGGCAGCACCACGCAACGTCAGTCTCACTAGACAAGCGACTCTCTGAGCGACGGGCAGACGTACTCGGGGATGCGCCCAGGTCTGCCATGCTGAGAGCTGTCGTTGAGGAAGAAGTAGTGGCAGCAGATGGACGTTGGCGGCAAGGACGAGTTGATGCGCAGGCGGCCCAGACGAGATGGGCAGGACAGCAAACGGTCACCTCGCCTCCTCCGTCTTCATTCCGTCCTCATCCTGCACGGCTTTGGTCAGCAGCAGCACGTCTACGGGGATGGCCGTCTCCCCCTCCTCGAGGTCGGCCTCGCCGAAGGCATCGCTGGATCTGCCGTCGCTCCATCCGCTCGACCACTCGCACCCGCTCCTCTCCGCCGCCTCGACAGCGCCTTTCGACGCCGACGCCTTCTTGCTCTCACGCCTACCCGCGCCGCTCCCGGACGTGCGCGACGAGCTGCGGGCGTACCAGGCGCAGCTCAAGGCTGAGCTCGTCGAGCTCATCAACCTCGACTACCGCGAGTTCGTCGCGCTCGGCACGGGGCTCAAGGGCGAAGGCCGCCGCCTCGAGAAGGTCCGCCGACCGCTGGCCGCCATCAGGGACGACGTACAGGTCGTGCGGTCAAGTCTGGAGGAGAGTGAGGAGCGACTGGAGGGCATGTTGGAGGAGCGTAGGGTGCTCAGGGAAGAGAAGACACTCGTCCAGCTCCTGCTATCTTTGACCGACTCGCTGTCGCGCACCGAGACGCTGCTTGACCTCTCTCAGGCCTCGAGTAAAGCGGGAGGTGCGCTCGACGCAGCCGTCAAACCTCCGGTCCTTAGCCTTGTTATCGACGCAACCGACTCGGCCATGGCGGACCCTGCGGCAGGCGCGGCATCGTTCTCGGCGGCGGCGTCGGGCGCAGCGCGCGAGAAGGTCGTCGGCCGTGTCGCCGCAGAGTACACGCGAGTGCTTTACCTGAGCGACAAGGCGCGCAAGGAGGGATGTGCGCTGCTGTCGGAGGTCGACTGGGTATGTTCGCTTGTGCTTGATGGTCACAGCACTGTGAGCAACTCGCTGACGCTGCGCTTCCACTTCGCCCTTGCAACAGAGGATCGAGCGCATCCGCAACACGCTGCACAGGGACCTCGATCACCTCTTCTCCGACACTCTTGCGTCCGTCGGCCGCTCAGCGAGCAGCACACACGAGCGCGAGACCCTCAGCGAGTGCCTCAAGACGTACGCGCTCGTCGAGGGCTGGCGCGATGCCGAGGAGCTCTTCAAGCGCGAGGTCGTACGGCCGCTTGTTCGTCGGGTACGTCGTTCGCTCTCAATCGACTATAAAGCGAATCTCACTTTCAACTCTCCCCGCAGCTCATCTCGGCGGGCACTCTCGACACCCCAGTCAACCCCAGACAAGCCCTGGGCGTTTCGCCATCCATCCCCTCACCGTCTTCCCCAGCTCCTTTGCCCTCCCCGGCTGTTCCCTCAACGCCGCGTGTCCCTGAGACCCCTGCGACTCCATCAGCAGCTATCCACGACCCCTTCGACCTCGCGCCAGCCATCCACCTCCAACCGCCAGCATCGTCTCCGCCTGCGGCGAGAGTCGACCAGACGCCTCTGGAGGGGCTCTACCGCCGACTATTGGCCGCCTTCTCCAAGCCTGAGATCGCCCTTTTGTTACACGTTGCCGCCCTGCTGCCCAACGCCGCCGGAGGGGGGCGCAGCTCGGTAGACGTGAGCGACGACGAGGGGGAGGACGGCCCTGACGGCAGCGGCGGAGCGTCGGCCAAGTGCGGGTTCGAGTTTTTCGCTGGCGTCATCTGGAAGGAGGTTGGCGAGCGATTGATGGACGAGCTGGGGGGACTCTTGTTCGCCGCAGGGCGGCCATCGGAGCTGCACCAGGTCCGTTCCTCAGACGCCTTCTTTAATGACACCCGCTAACTTCGCACGCTTTCTTGCCGCAGCACTACACCCAGACGCACGCCTTCTTCAGCGAGTTTGAAGCTTTGGCACCCTCACCTCGCTCCGTGCTGGCCATGCGGCAGTCGCCGACGTACAAGACGTTCGAGGCGCGTTGGGGGCTAGCCGTCTACTTCCAGCTTCGATGGAAGGAGATCGTCCTCCCGCTGGAAGAAGCGCTGAGCAGCAACGTGACTGGGGCAGAGAAGCAACGTTCGTCCTGCGTCGCTTCTCTTCTCACGAGCTGGCAGCTGATCTTCAGGCTGTCGCAGAGGACGGGATGTACTTTGCGCAGTCTCGCGCTACGCTCAAAGCTCTCGAGACTGGCTGGGCCAACGACATCTTCATCCCTGCTCTCGCCTACCGCTTTTGGAAGCTGTCGCTGCAGGTGCGCCTCATATTGCTCTCTTGACCCCTTTGGGCGGCTGACCCCATCTCGTTCTCTGCAGATCCTCAGCCGCTATCGAGGCTTCGTCTCGGCGCAGATTCCTTCTACTGGCCCATCGAAGGTTAGTACACCCTTATTCGCCGGCTGGACGATCCGCTGATTCACTTCTACGCCATCCTTCGTCAGCCCCTTCCCAGTACCGACACCTCTGCCACCGACGCTTCGCAGACGGCCGAGGACGACCGCTGCTTGCGCATCGCAACTTTGCTCGTCAAAGAGCTCGGATCGTTCCGCGGACGCGCATGGTCGGTGTGGGAGAGTTGCATCGAGGGCAGAGTTGGCAGGGACGAGGATGAAGAAGCGGAAGATAGTCCCCAAGGTGCGTCCTGTCACCAACGTCTGACCTTCGGTCTTCCGTTGAGCTCAACACGGAATCACATCAGACGCCTACAACATCTCGCTCGACTCCCTCTCGGCCCTCAGCGAGCCGCTCTCCCGCGCTATCGTCTTGATCGCCGTCCGACGTTGTGCGGAGTCGCTCAGGCTCGTGCGGTCGGTCGCTTCCCAATACCGATCCGCAGGCGTCAAACGGGAGCCCAAGGAAGCGAGCTACTTTGTGCCGGCGATTCTCAAGCCGCTGCGCGACTATCTTGGCGGACTCGGTGCTGAGATGGAGGAGAAGGTGAAGATAGGATTGCGGCGAGCCGTTGTGGACGAGGTGTCGCAGAGGTGCGTGCCCCTCTCTTCTTCTTTTTTTGTGCACCTGCTTGAACCTGACAATAGCACCTGTGTTGCTGTAGCTACTCGAGTACGCTGGCCGCAGTCCGCGAGTCGGAGGAGAAGCTCATGCAACTCCGTAAGGGTCGCAAGACCACTTTCTCGCTGTTCGGTTCGTCAACGAGCGCCGCGGACGAGGCCAAGGATGCAGCGCGCATACGGACGCAGATGGAGTTGGACGTTACGGCGTTCCGCGAGGACGCCCGCGCGCTTGGTGTGGGGGTCGACGAGAGCGCAGCTTTGCACGCGTTGGTGGAGTCGGTTGCGCAGGAGCGCCGCGGGGCGGCTACGACCGAGTCTGCATGAAACCCTTGAACGGAGCTGCAGTAGCTGCTCTGCGAGTGCGTTTGAGCGAGCTTGCGATGGTGGTAGAACTCAGCCGACGCCCCCATTTCGGGCGGAGAAAAAAGTACGAATTTATTTGGCCAACGACCTACGACGGAATGGGACTCCCTATGCTTGACATGCGCGACGGCGAAAGCTGGTGAAGGGAAGCGGGCGGAAAAAAGAGTCTTGTAGCGAAAGAGTACAGTAGAAGTGCGAAAAAGAGTTTGAAGAAGTTGGCAAATTAGGCAGTTCGAAGAGGAAATCGTAGGAGGTGATCAAGACGAAGGACGAGGGTGTGGCCGGGTCTGAGGTTGCATGACGGTTTTGAGCGTGGACGACTTTCCCAATATATTGTGCTTTCTTCAGCAAGATAAGAAGACATTGTTCACAGCGTCAATGGCATCGTGGCCGGCCAAGTGCTCCCAAAGAGACCCAGTTCAGCCGCTGTGGTAGCAGGGCATCGAAGATGCGGGCAAGAAAGGCCAAGCAATGGCAAAAAAGCTGCTCCATGCGGGCTCGAACCGTAGACCTCTCGATGAACTGCCGCAAGCCGAAGCTTGCAAGCATATTAACAGTCGAACGCTCTACCAACTGAGCTATAGAGCAAGTTATGTCAACAATCACATAATTTATTTGAAAACTATTAAATTACCTTGCGCTTTCAAGAAAACAACACAACAATCATCACAGCGTCCATGGCACCGTGGCGGGCCCAGGAGACCCAGCTCTGCAGCCGTGGTACTGTTCCTCCCTGCGTAAGATCGCGCGTCCTTGTTATTCCGGGTGAAATCCTTTACCACTTTCCTTATCCCACAGAATCCTACAACTTCAGAGAAAATATTTTCTTGTAGATGCAAAATTATCTGCATATTCTTTGTACCAAGACCCAGTTTAGCAGGTGAGGTAGGCAATGTCGAGCGGCTGCGGCACGTGAGCAGTCATTGTCGAGCGCGGCGCGGCTCACAGCCAACTATGCTCTGCACTTTTGGGCGCTGACCCTCGATGTCGTCTGCAGTTGACCCGGTATTCGCGAAAGTCTCAGGTAGCCCTTAAAAGATTCTTGCTGCGCATTTAGCAATCTCCGAGCACTTTGGACGACTGAGGAAGGTAGAACTAGAACCAGAGACCAGGGCAAGGCCGCAGTATCGGGTGAACGGGTGGACGATGTGGGGACCGCCTCGTCCCCCAGCGCGAACAACTTAACGAGTTTCGCGGCCTCAGCGTGCCCGCGTCAATAATTCAAAATGCCGCCGCGCAAGTTGAAGTCAAGCCTCGTTGCGTCTGGCCAAAATCACACGCGCTAACCAACTGGGCCACGACACCGCCTCAACCTCGCCCTAGTCCTCCTTTAATCAATTAATTATGTAATTCATTTCTATTGCGCGCGAGTCAGGGGGCGGCTCAACATGAGTCATTTTCTCGGCTCAGCGTCACATTTCTTCGGCTCCGCGCCGCCCTGTAGAGTCACACTCGGATGCGAGATGACTCAAATAATGACTCGACCTTCTTCTATATAAGCAGGGCGTTTTCCTCACTCATTCCCGCTCCCCATCTCGCACATTCCTTCGTCAAGTGTTGCCACTGCCCGTCCCAGTCGCCACCTGAGCTTTCTATAGCTGCAGATCCAAGGATTTTAACCTAATTGAATTGCTAAACTCACCTGAGTACGAACCGTCATACCGCCTGTGGGATTCCGTTCAAGCTCTCCAGAGTACGCAAGACAAAGACTTAGCCCTTGTTCTCGCAGAGTAAGGCTCACGCCTGCTCTCAGTTCCGCCGCCCCGTCGTCTCCGCTTCCCGTCTCCGCTGACGCCTCCAGGGCTAAGCTAGTGCCCGTGTTTGTCGCCAACGCCTCTAGGGCTAGGTAACGCTTCCGCTTCCCGTCTCCGCTGACGCCCCCAGGGCTAAGCTAGTTCCCGTCCGTCCGTCTGCCTGCCTTCCGCTTCTCGCTCCCTTCTCTCTCTCTCCGACAGCCGCCTGGCTCCCTCCGCAGCTCAGAGGCCGGCTCCTTCATCCGCCGCCCCCTCCCCTCCTGCCAAAGCTTCTGCCACTGAAAGCAATAAACCCCAACGCTTCGAGAGTCTAGCCTCTCCACATCGTCCCTCGTCCTTCACAGGCCGAGTGAGAATCACTACACTAGACCGCATTGGGCACGATGAACGGCACAGCATACAAGGCGGTCGATATTGATCCCAAGCTGACGAGTACGCTCAACCAACGCACGGTGCGCCTCACTGTAGGCGAAAGGCTGATGGTGGACGTTTGGTTTGCAGTTGATATCCTGGAGGTGGGCGCATACGTCGGAGGGTTTAACGTCCGCCCCCACCGCTCCTGCCGTCCCGGCGTCAACGCTGACTTCTTGGCGCGCACGCTTGCGGCAAGACCGGACCCCTGGACAGGAGGCCTTGTCCATCCCGGCAACTCTAGCAAACGGAGCTATTTATGAGTTTGGCGGTGAGTGTGCTTAGAGCAGAGAAAAACAGCGGCGGTCAGAATCAAGTCAAGTCGAAAGATACAGCAGAAACAAGGCGCACGAGTATGATGATTTTGTTCGTCCAATTCCTTTGGACTCCAAAGGTCTTGACCGGACTGTACTTCCCTGCTCAACGCATCGCGAGGTTGAGCACGACTAGCCTGGCTGACGTTTCAGAAGTGCAAAGGGTCAATGGACCCCCTCATGCTCCAGGCGTCTCTAAGGCGGGTTTTCTGATCTCGCCCGTAATAGAGTTGCTCAATTTACAGGCTCGTGTCAAGACTCAGGATATCGGTTAGGTCATGACCTCAATACACCTGTAATTGGGGAGTTGGTTGAGTTGCTGAAGTAGGCCAGTAAGAGATGGATGGTATTGGTTACCCCTTGATTATTTTGCAAAAGGGGTGGATCAACAGGCCGTGAGTCTTCATTGTGGACCACTGGAAAGGCTAGTCACCAATTGAGGGCCCTTCTCGTGGATTATGGGCGGTTTCCGCCGATTAGGAGGTAAACTAGGGTAATCAAGTGACGACTAACTCAACCCGTCGTATCTCTTGCCACAACTTGAAGAGGAAGACCACATTCTCATCCACTTGAGGATATTGGCCACGCGGACAGCCTGACAGATTTTCAATTCAAATGCGAGTGATCTTGGCGCTCAGCGCACAAAACCAAATCTCCACCAGTCAGATTACTCTCTTACTTGAAAGTTGCGTAGTATGAAAGATAGCTTGTCTGATTCTCTGGGGTCATCATTTGTACACATTGCAAATGCAATACAACCTAGGTCAGGACAATGGCCCGCAGCACGGCCGAACGTTCGAAGAGCCGCTGGGCCGACGTTGGGGCGGCCGAATGGCCGTTAGCCGGGGGATGTAGGGCAGGGGCGCAACGCCATGTCACAGGCGCACTAGCGACCGTGACCGAATTCGTGACTGTGAATATGCCGGGCGGAGGATCAACATTGCATTTTTGGGGCAGATCGGGTAACAACGTATACAACGATGATGGAACAAAGTGTCGGCGCTAAATGTGATTAAACCTGACGTAAACAAAACTCACTTTGGTCGAGGAATCTTAGCTAGGCCTGTGAGTGTGATTGTCATGTGTTGCGCGGCGACTCCGGGAAATTTGAAATTGAATTCCATTGCACAGCCGATGTTTGCCTGTGTTTTGTTCACCCAGAGCTCAGGACTCTCACAGCAAAGTGGCGATGCGTTAGTAGGATGATGACCTCAAACACTTGTCGACGGGCCAAGGTCAATTTCGAGCACACTTCCGCGGTCAGTCCCGGCAGCGAACGAAACCTCATGTCAGCCAGTCAGAGTCCGAGCAGTATTGCTTCCGTCTCCATCAGGGAGGCAAGTCGGCGCTGCTATCTTTGAGCAGTGAGTCACTCTCAACAAAAGTGATACGTTTCCAGTATTACCATTTACAAGATGGCTCCAATGAGGACAATCACAACCACAGAGAAAAGAGACGGAAGTCCTCAAAAGAGCAAAGTGTGCAAGAATACCATTATTCAAAGAATACACCGGTCATGGGACGAACGCAGCAGAAGAGGTCCCTCATCTGAGCATCGTACGACGTGCTCGGACACGATAGGCGACAGCTCGTGGACGTCCGAGTTGAGTAGTCACACGTACGAGATATGTGACGGGTCGATAGGACGGGCAAAACACATGGCACGACTCTGCCCTGCACAGCGGTACACACGTTGAGAGGGGTCCTGAGGGAGCCAAAAAGAGGAGAACATCAGAATCTTGCATACTAGCCGATATACTAGTAAACCTTGGAGGTCTACGCAGGAATCGAACCTGCCTCTCAAGAAACTTCAGATCATGACCGTTAGGCCAAGCTCCTCTTGAGATTAACATCATAAGGAATCCCGCCGGCGCAGTTGTCTTGCTTCATACCGCCTAAACCAAACTAACCTTTTCCCTTTCTTTACTGTCGCATATGGCTTCCTTCCTGATCTTCTTTGGAGCGTCTTGATGCGCGCAGTAAAACATCTATATCGTCCTGCAAGTGTCCAAAAAAAAAAAAATGAGACTTGAAACTGAACATGAGGAGCTCTGGAATCTTGGTTCATCGTCCTACAGCTTTTCACTGACATGGCAGTTTCGCGTCATGCTCTGAGGCCCTTGGTGAATTTGATCGAAAATGGTCAGAAATTCACATGACGTTGAAAGGTGCAGCTTGGTGACGGGAGTTCATTTTCGTCCTTAACTTCCTCGGAAGTTTTTATGTCCGGAAAACAACATTATGGAAGACATGACCTGTTCAAATGAAGTTAACAGTTCAGCCGCCTCTTAGCGCAACGGTTACGACGTGTGGTTTATTTTACTGTATGGTCGCATCAATTCCGCGCGTTCTCTTTTTGCTGCTTTGCCAGAAGTGACTTGTCACCCACCTCGTTCCACCTCAAGTTAGATGTTATGTCACTCTCTACGAGGCGGCCGTCCTACCTTGCGTGTTTCTTTGCTGACCTGACAGTTCTCTTCGCCCTTGACCATTGCCCCTTCCTTTGTCGGACCGCCAAAACATCAGGACATAATACAAGTATATATTCTATTTTCTGATTCTCGTTGGAAACCGACAGGGTGGCACAGCGGATAACACAAGTTCTCTACGGAGCCTATCTGTTGCTTCAATTCGCCGACGACACTTTCACCATTTTGTTCCGATCTTCTCCTCCTGGTAGGTCTCCCTATAACTATGTTTTTGCAGCCAATGGTTATGGTTTAGGGCCACAATTGGTGGTCTGATGTACCCCTATAACCCATCAATAACCAACCTATAAAACCCTAACCAATATGCCCCTATACCCCCATTATAGGCTATCGGGGTTGGAGTGCAGTCGAGAGTCCAGCCTCTCCACATCGTCCCTCGTCCTTCACAGGCCGAGTGTAAATTACTACAGACGAACGCGTCGCCTCTTGGCGGCGTTCTGCTGACGAACTTTTCACGCTGGAATCTCAGCCATTCATGAAAACCCAACTTACAGAGCCATAAGAGAGGCAGTCTGAGTGAAGTACTTTCCATGCATCGTGCGAGTTTTTAATCGACGCTGACGCTAACAGACATCTACAACATCAACGAATCCGGTTGTCAGATGTGTACGGAAACCAGGGCAAGGGTCATTGCCCGCGGCACTAAAGAGAGCGCTAGGAAGCTCGGGAATGAGTTCAAAGAGAACATCACCGTCGTGGAGACAGTCTCAGCCGAGTGAGTGCTTCCTTGTCATGGACAAGCCCGCTGTCTGACGAGAGCAACTCTCCCAGTGAAGATTTTGCCCCACCGATGATCATCTTCTAGGGTCAGAACCTCATGAGTCATGATGATGCGGCGCTGGCTCGAGGAGGGTGACTTTGGCTTCTCGTGTGTTTCCCTCTTCCGCCGTGTCATCCTGCTTTGCTGAGCCCTTCTCTTCTGTCCTTACAAACCCGGCTCATCACATTCTGGGCTGCTGAGAGCGCGGCTCGACTCCGCTCTCGTGCTGAAGTGGTTCGAGAAGGTGTCCAAGCCGTTTGCGAATGCTCGACGCGAGAGCTCGTCGGACAAGATCCTCCTAGTCCTCGACGGACACAAGACGCATGAGAATGTGAGCACTTTCATGTTCTCTGTCTAACGAACACCAGCGGTCTTTGTTGAAGTGCATGTGCATTTGCAGCCGCCGCTGCACGAGCTGGCGCGCAAGAGTGATGTCGAAATTGCATGCCTCTCTCCCCACGGGCCACACCACCCGTTATCTTCAGCTGCTTGACATCCGTTAAAAGCGGGTGAAACAACTTCTTGACGGCGCTGTACGAGTCTCGGGATAAGTCGCGTCGTCTTCTCAAAGCACCGCTCCGCTAGACCAACGCTGACATCGCAGACTTGCTTCCTTTCTCTATCCCCCCTCAAGGCGCACAAGGACGCGTTTCTGAAGCACTACGCCGCAGCTTGCACAAATGTCATCTCCCGTCAAAACCGCCCGGTCGACGCGTTTTGTCTGACACTGGACAGGTGTCTGGCCATGCGAACTTTCGGCGATCAATGACGACCTCACGTCGCTCTCCGCCTCTGTCCAGTGTCAGCACGACGGCCTCTCACGACGTCTCCATGCCCCTCCTCGAGCCAGAGTTTGGCGCCGTGCCTGTGAGCTCGCCGGGGGAACTTGTTGGACCGGCCCTTGATTCTTGATCCGAGTGCGTCCGTTAAATGGTATTCATATAGCCCCGTCTGGCCTTCCTTGCACACGCGCCGTGGGCCGGCTGCTGAAATTGGCCGCGCCAACGCCCATAGCTGTCACCCCCATCCGCACTCCCGCTTCGCTGTTTTCGAGGGTCACCTCGCACTTCGTTCCGAGCCCCCACCGACCCACCTCACCGCACCATTCCTGGACGACTGCGGACGTCTTTGCTCTGTCCACTTCTGAGCAGCAGGCTATCGCTTACAGTTAGGCGCTCACCAATGCACGCCTGATTCAGGAGCCACTCAAAATGGCGCAAGTCGAGTTCACAGCAGGTCTCAAATACCGCGGGTCGGCTCCTCACAATCGATGAGCATCATGCCATCGTTGCGGAGCGCCAAAAGGCGGAGGACGAGGAGGGGCGTTCATTTGTCTCGTCTCGCCGGGTTTGCGCTCATGCTCAGCCGCGACTCTCGGCTCGCCCACAGTCGAATCTCTTCCAGGCAAATCAGTGGCAGCAGAAGGCCATCGGCAAGGGCTCCAAAGCCGAGGGGTGACGAGTAAAGCTAGCAAAGCAAGCGGCTCGGAAGGCGGTAAGGGAGGCAAAACGCGCTGAAGGCGGACGATCAGGCGCGAAAACGCTCGGGCTACCCGATGCGACAGACTCGGGTGTGGGGCCTTCTGTTTGTCCTTTTTTGCTCCCTCCTTTCAGCGCCATCCGCTTATCCCTATCTCCTTCGGCTGCTTCGCTCAACTTTAAGCTGTCATGGACGAGCCTTTCATCGGCACACGCAGTCCGGCACACCCTCAAGCGACCTCCTTTGTGCCTCTTCTTCGCCCAACTTTTGACCCTCGGCTGCTTAAAACAGAGCTTGACGCCGGGCGGCTTTGCGCCAGCTGGCGGCTCCAATTTCGTTCTGCGTCGATCTCCCGCGGGCTTTGCTCTGCCTCCTTTCCCTCACCCCTCGCCGTCTCACTCAGTCTTCCCCTGACATCTTTACCCTTTCTACACCGTTCATTCGGGCGATTTTCGACGTCTTCCGGCCTAGCTAAGCAGAGTTGCTGACAAATGGCTGTGGAAGGCAGTTCTCGCATCACGCTCTAGGGACTAGGTGCGTCCGCTCGTTTTTGTCGCGCGATCGCTTTACCTCACTCGCTGACGTCTTACCTGCTATCGCCCCAGACCGCGTCATTTGCTCTATGTAGAGAACAATGACCTTGAAGCTCCAATCTGACTGCTTCTCATGTCTCTCTATGGCGAAGGGGGGGGGGGGGGGTGTTGTGCCTAGTCCAAGCGAAGTGATTGTTTTGCGCGTGCGCGTCGCAGAAATCAAGCCCTCAGAACGCAACTTGTTCAGGTATGTCAACCTCACCAACACCCTGCAGAACTCAAACTCATATCTTCAAAACCCTTTGATTCCAGCTCTATTCATTCCCAGTCTGCTTGTTATCGCGATCAATGTTCTGTCAGTTGCATAATCAACTGTTGAAGGTGAAGAGGATCCACGCCGAGCGACGGCCGACGTGAGCTTCGACTCGCGGTGGACGACTCGCCGTTTCCCTCTTTCCATACACAATCTTCCGCAAAGCAATATGAGTTTGCAGAGTATGAAAGGCCTGACTGTTCTCGACATTGTGAGCGTTCAGCAGGAACAAGACCATGCATTGGGGGGGATTCTGCAGAGCAAAGAACGAAAGTCGGGCGACAATCGAGAAGAGACCCATTTCAGCCGCTGTGGTAGCAAGGCATCGAAGATGCGGGCAATAAGAAGGCATCGAAGATGAGGGCAAGAAGAAGGCATCGAAGATGCGGGCAATAAGTGGAAAAGAAGTGCAAAAAAGAGCTGCTCCATGCGGGCTCGAACCGTAGACCTCTCGATGAACTGCCGCAAGCCGAAGCTTGCAAGCATATTAACAGTCGAACGCTCTACCAACTGAGCTATAGAGCAAGTTATGTCACAAAACACCGTAATTGCAAACAGAAACGCAGTACAAAATCAGACGATCGCTTACAAGTCGGGAACTCCGCTCCGCTTTGCAATTAGCTCAGGAGCCGATGAAGGGCGCCCATTATCGAGCTAATCATTTGAATCAATAGCTCTTTGTCCCCAGACTACGCTCTAACTAGTACAAGTTCTGTAGTGATGAATCGATACACTTCCTGATCACTTCAACTACAACTACACTGCAACTGCGGCCATCTGGTTGCTGATCCCGAGTCAATACACTTCAGCCTTGAATTGACGGAAGTGACAATATTATCTACGGTGGTGACTTCTGAAGGGCAGTGACACTGCATGAAGTGGCGCAGTAGTTTCACTAATGTCCGCAAGAAGCTTCGATCTGTCGGGGTATAGAGTGGTGCGCAAGCATGAGCCTCAAACCTACTGATCTCATCTACTGGCTGTACCTAGCGACTTGCCCGTGCTGGGTTCTTCAGGTTTGTTCTTCAATTGTCCCCTGATCAGCCGTTTGTGGCCAGATCAGTTGTTTGTCCACCACGACTGCTGCCGAGAAAGGCGTACGCGAGGCTTGAACCATCCTTGTCACCATGAAGCCCTCTCGTCACCATCAACCGCTCTTTGTCCCCAATTGTGCGCTTACATCCCGAGGCTTGCCCTGTCGGCGTCGCTGCCAGGGCTCGCGATCTCATAGCCCTTGCGCCCTGAGCGCGTGTCGTTGAGTAGCATATACTTAGGCGGCGCGGAGGGGAGGACGGGGAGCAAAACTATAAAATTCACAGCTGGAGTTGAACCTGTCACGCGAAATTGAACAATATAAACCGTTGGGTTAGGAACTTTCAATATAGTGAAGGGGAAAAAAATGAAGAAGTCAGCCCCCAGTGTGCCAATGGCGCACACTAGGCTCTCAGGTCGCTACAGTGCGTCCCCTGACCCCATCTCCTATCCCCCACCTTTCTGCGTCCCTGTACTGATGTTTCGCTCTCTGCACCAGAGCGTCCTCTGCTCCCCTTCTTCACTCCCTGCTCACGCTCGTGCCCTTGCTGACACTCTGGACACTTTGCGTCCCTCTCGCACCTCAACCCCTCTTTTCTGCCACTTCCGCCCCACTGCAGCAGTACGTCCCCTGTAGTGATATTCACTGCACCGTCAGAAGAGGGCAAGGGCTCGTGGAGAGGCTCGACTCTCGACCTGGAGTTTGGATGGGCGTGTAAGGGTTTAAACGTGGGGAGGGGGGGGGGGGTTGTCGTTTGTCTGTAGCTCGGGTTGAGGCTTGAAAGGGGGGGGAGGGGGGGGGGGGGGGGGGGGGGGGGGAAGGAGGGGGCAGAAGGGGGGGGGGGGGGGGGGGAGAGATGTGGGGGGTATGAGGAAGGAGGGGGGGGGGGGTGAGCTGCAAGGGGAGACTGCTTCTAGCTGTGGGGGAGGAGTAAAGATTTGGTCTGCTCGAGGAAGCAAAAGGGAGTAGGCCGAGCTCGGGGAGCGGCGTCAGGCAAAGACCGGAAGAATCCCAGCCCAAAGGGGCGAGGCGAGTGCGTAGCCCGAGGTGGCACTGGCGGAGACGGAGGCGGGAGCGGAAGAAGACAGAGGGCAGGTGGTTCTTGGTCCCGGCGGTCCCAGTCCCTTCTCAGCCACCACAATCTTTACCGCAGATGTTCCAAATACTCGACCTCCGACCGCAAGGCGAAGAACGACGGGACGAGGGTGTCGGGGACGAACGAGAGGGACGCTGCCCAGTATATGACCTGCTCCTCGACGGAGATCTGGCCGTAGTGTACGAGAAAGGCGAGGTCGCGTCACTCGCCCAGCGATCCATGTGCTCCGCCGGCGCCGCAGCCCATGCACTGAACTGGAGCGCGAGCGTCGAGGACCGCAAATGTTCGAGCGGTCCGCCGCATGCGGAATACACAGCTGTGCGACAGAAGTATCCGTCGAGGCGGGCCTCGACCTTTGTTGAGCAGCGAACGGTGCGGGTGAGCTACCTCAGTCACCAAGAAGTGGACTCTACATGGATCTGGGAGCTACCTGTTGAGCAGCGAACGGTACGGGTGAGCTACCTAGAAGGGGGTCAAGACGTGTTCTAATTCTATGGAGCGGGGGCGCTGGGATGGACTGACCTCAGTCACCAAGAAGTGGACTGAGGTCTCTAGCTAGGAGGGGAGGAAGAGGCAGGTTTAAGAGGGCGGAAAAGGGAAGTGCAAGTGCGGGCGACCGCAGCTCGCGTCGCCGCCAGCCCGCGCGCAGCAGCGCCCACCCACCGCTCCCTCTGCGCCTCGCGCCTGGCTCGTCGCAACTCCAACAACCTTTCCGACGGGGCTGAAGGGAGGCTGCTGGAGGGGAGCTGCGTCGACGACGTCGGGCTGCTGCTGAGCCGGAGATGAGATCAAGACCTTGAGTGCCCCCGGATTTTTGAGTTCAACCCCGCCCTCATCCCGCGTCTCCTCCTTCAGGAGGGTTGCCAGCGCCGTGCTGGCGTCGGCCATCTCTCTGCCCGCCTGAGCGAGGCGAGCAAGCTGGAGTAGGGCGCCGGTTGACGACTGCATCTCGATAAGGAAGGAGGGCGAGAGTAGAGAGTGTTGAGATTGATGGCGGGCCCGGGAAGAGGGTGAGCGAGCCTGACCGTCAGCGGCGACCTGTAAGTCCTCGCCTTATCGTGCCTCCATCAGCCACTTGTAAAGTCGGGTGATGCCGGAGGGATGCGCATGGTGATACTGGTCAAGGGGTGGCAACGGCCGAGACGGCCGCGCGGGCGGACAACCGCGAGCCGGGCTTGGCGAGGGGCGCGGGCCGTCAGTTGGGCCGGTGGTAGAGAAGAGGATGGCGACAGCATGGGACAGGGCGGTCAATAAGACCTTGGCGAGGCCTGGGCGATTGTGGATAGGTGGCAGGCGGCGAGGGGAGGCGATAAGGAGAGGTGGGTTGGCGTAGATTGGGCGGCAAAGGCGAGCTCGAGCTCGAATGGCGAGCTGTGGAGGGGGACCGGACGCCGCAGCTGCAAAGGGAAGGACAGGAGCGTCTTCGGGAGGTAGATTGGTGAGCTGAAGGTCGTAGGGGGTTTGTAGCGGGAGGGAGGGGGGGGGGGGGGGGGGGGGGGGGGGGGGGGGGGGGTGAAGGGGGGGGGGGGGGGGGGGGTGAAGGGGGGGGTGGGGGGTGAGTGGTGGGGGGGGGGAGGGGGGGGTGGTGTGGGTGGGGAAGAGAGAGCGCGCGACGGCG
>MVAM01000177.1:0-17135 GCA_014825675.1 Cystofilobasidium ferigula
GGGAGGGGAGGAGGGGGGGGGGAGGGGGAGGGTGGGGGGGGTCGGCGGGGTGTAGCATCTGTGGAGGGGGGCGGGGGGGGGGGGGTGGGTTGTGGGGGGGGGGGGGGGGGGGGGGGGGGGGGGGGGGGGGGGGGGCGTCAGCAACCCTCGCGTCGACTGCAAGAACCTCGAGGGGACACACAATGAAAGGACATGCTCGCGAGCACGAGAGAGACGATCATGCCCGGCGCCGAGCAGATCATGATGCGCCGCCGGCCGATCGGGTCGACGATCTTGAGCGCGACGAGCGTGCCGAGGAAGTTGACGGCGGTGATGATGAGCCCCGTCGCGGTCGCGTTGTCGAAGCCGACGGCCTTGAAGATGGTCGCCGAGTAGTACATGAGCGTGTTGCTGCAGGGGAGGATGCAGAGCACTTCAGCGAGAGCGGAAGGGGTTCAGCAACAAGACGGCGCGCACAATCCACAGAGCTGCTGGAACGCTTGGAGGCCACAGCCAACGACTGTGAATAGACAAAGGTAAGGCTGTTCAGCGAGAGGGACTAGCGAGTCAGGGAGGAGGGGAGTACGCACTCAGGGCACGGCGGTTGGTCGCGACGCTGAACACGCTGCCAACGCGAGCCCAGATCGACTTGCCCGCCTGCAACTGCTTGCCCTGCTCGACGCTGGCCTTGAGCAAGCTGACCTTGCCCTCGAGCTGGCTCTCGGTCGCGCTGGCGTACATCTTGCGGAGCACCGCGCGCGCGCGCTCGTCCTCCCCGCGGCGGAGGAGGATGCGCGGGCTCTCGGGCAGCCAATAGAGCGCGACGAGCGACAGCAACGCCGGCGCCGCGCCCAAGCCGACGATGTACCGCCAGCCCTGGGAGACGTTGTTGAACGCGGCGCCGATGGCGTACGCGATCACTTGGCCGAGCGTGATGGCGACGACGTTGATGGTGACGCAGCGGCCGCGGAGGGCTGTCGGCGACAGCTCGCCGATGTACAGCGGCGCGATGCACGACGCAATCTGGCGCAGGACGAGAAGTCAGCCGGTGTCTTTCGCGACAGGGAAGAGAAGGAGACGTGACGCACTCCGACACCAAGACCGATCACAAAACGGCCTCCCATCATAGCCCGGACCGAGTGGCTAACGGCCTGACCCACGGCGCCGCCGACAAAGATGAGGTTAGCCGCGCCGAGCACCCACTTGCGGCCGAGCCAGTCGCTGCCGACGCCGGCAGCAAGGCCGCCGATAAGCGCGCCCAGCGTCGTCGCGGATGTGATGAGCTCCTTCTGGCCCGACGAGAGCTGCGCAGGGCCGAGGGACGAGCCGATGGTGACGAGCGCGCCCGAGATGCAGCCGCTGCATCGAGGGATGCGAAGAGTGGGTCAGCACCGACTCAACAACCATCGACAGTAAAATGACAGAGACGGACGTGTCATACCCGAACAAGAGTCCGGAGATGGCTGCCGTCGAGATGAGAGCCCAGACGTAGAGCGTGACTCTGCCGGCACGAGAAGGAAGAACCGGGTTCAGCACTGCTGCGCGCCCTTTTTCGCGAGCGCGCGGGGCAACCGGGGGAAAAGAAGTAAACGTACCGGTCCTCGCCCTCCGCGAGCACAGCGCTCTCGTCAATCTCCTTGATGGCCTCGCTCTCTCTGACGACGCCGTCGTCCTCGTCGTGCTGCTCCTTGAGGCTCGAGGCGGACGAGTCGCCCTTCTCGAGCACGTCCTCGGCGTCGTCCGCGAAACCTGAGAGCGGCGCCTGCGCGCGCGGGTCGAGCGTCGAGACGACCGCGATGTCGTCCGCCGCTGCTGCCGCCGCCGCCGCCGGGCCATCGGAGGCAGCCTTCTTGTTGCTGATCGTCATCCTTCTGATTGCTTTTTCGTGGTGTGGTTGGGAGTTTCCTGGAGGGAGGGAGGGCTTATCGTCTGGCTGTGCGGGCGGGGGGCGTCGAGTGGCTCGTTCCCCTGTGTGACCGGTCGAAGGGGAGAGGGTCAGGCCAGGCTAGGCCAGGCAGAGAGCAGCGACGGAGACATACCGGTGAGGCTGCATGGCGAGAGGCCGGGCGAGCAAGAAGAAAAGCGAGGGAAGGGCCGTCGTCAGCTCCTTGCTCGCGCGAGGGGGGGGGGGGGGGAAAGTGCACTGAGGAAGGACTGACGTTGTGCGAGCTCGAGAGCTGGTTGGAGAAAATCTTGACCGATGCGGAGGGCGTTCTCTCCCAGACGGCCTGCTTGCGAGGGGCCTAGGGACGAGGACTGGACGGGGAGCAGGGGGATGGGAGGGGATAACAGAGGCGCAGGGTGGACGTCGGGCGCGCAGAGCGATTAAGCTCCTCCTGCTGGCCGTCACCTCGACCCTAGGAGGATGGCGATGCCCGCAGCAGCACCGCAGTCGTCCGTCCAGCACGAGCTGCACGGCCTTGCAGCCTCGCTCGCAGCCGCATACCCTGCCCCGTCCCAGCAAGCGGCGCTCTCGCCCTTCCCCGCCCACGCACCCCCTTCGAGGGCCGACTTCCGCGCGCGCGTCCAGGACCTCAAGGACGCCGTCGCCGGCTTCAGGCCCGTCTGGGCAGCGGCAACGGAGGAGCAGGCCAAGGTCAAAGCGAGCGGCGTCATGCGCGAATGGTCCGTCTTTGCTGCTCTTGAGCTGTTCGTCGTCTGCGTGGGCAGGGTTCATGGGCTGATTCGAGCGCGCGATGACTGCACCCAGGGCGACTTCGACCTCCGTCCTGTCCACCCTGCCCTCCGTTCCCAAGCTGCAGCGAGCGGTCGCCTCTGCCTCCGGCAAGCGAACACCGTTTGCATTGCTCGATGTCCCCCTTCCTTCGCTCCTCGAGACGCGGGCCAAGCGCCTCGGGCTCGAGGTCTACCGCGAGACGGTAGTCGAGGACGACGACGCAGCGGCGGCAGAGAGCAAGGAGCTCCTCGTCCTCGGCGGCAAGGTTCTCGTCGTCGAGCTCGAGCTCGCGCTCCTGGCCCCCATCGAGGGCGTCGCGTTCGTCGCGGACAGCGGCGCGGGAGGGGAAGGCGACGTCGAGCGGTGGGTGATCAAGAAGCACGCGACGTCGCTCTCCCTCCCTGCGTCCGCGGACCCGGTGCCTGCCCCGGCGCTGGACGCGTTCCTCCGCCCGCCGCTGGAGGCGCTGCTCGAGCTGCTTGCGCGCCCGCGCACCGTGCACGGAGGAGAGACGGCCGCG
Organism: Cystofilobasidium ferigula; assembly: GCA_014825675.1. Taxonomy (NCBI): domain Eukaryota; kingdom Fungi; phylum Basidiomycota; class Tremellomycetes; order Cystofilobasidiales; family Cystofilobasidiaceae; genus Cystofilobasidium; species Cystofilobasidium ferigula. Next base: position 3,177 of record MVAM01000177.1, read on the forward strand.
CTCGGCGCCGCGCGGCAGATGGACGCGTGGGAGGGGAAGGTGCGCGCGGCGCTCGCGCACGAGGCGGCGCTCGCGGATAGACCGGCGCTGTTTGACGAGGTCGCGCAGCTGCGCGCTTTGCTTTCTTGTGGTGCTGGGCCGTTTGAGGAGGACCTTTGGCCGTCCGTCGACCTCGGGCGAGGGAGGAAGCTGGCCCTCGTCCCCCCGCCGGCCAACGCGCCTGCTGCGCAACGTCTCCCCTTCCTCCCAGCCGCTCCAACGACCTCACCGACGCCCTTCCTCTGGGAAGCGACCTTCACACCTCCCCTTCCCCTCGTCCTCCCCTCGTCCTCGCCGTCCGCCGGGTGCGGACTCGAAGAGCAGGGCTACTACCAGCCGCCGCCGGGAAGGGGCCGCGCCCAGCACTGGACGCTCGAGCGCGCGCGGTCGCTCTCGCGCATCGAGGTCGCGCGCGTGGGTCTCGCGAGCGCAGAGGAGGCTCAGCAGGTCGTAGAGGTGCGTCGTCTCCCTCGATCGTTGCCCCTGGCGCCGCGCTTCGAATTCTGATCGCGGCTTGTGCTGTGCGTCGACTGCAGTGGGCGAGACGCTGGTTATGGGTGCTCGACTTCGCTCAAGAGTTACTGGACGGCACATGTCCGCCGCCGCAAGACGAAGTGAGGGCAGAGCCGTCGCTCGACGACCTCCTGTCCGGCAGCTTTCGTACGTCCTTCCTCCCTCCGGCTTGCCGCACAGCGGGCTGACCAATCTCGCGTGTACGCCGATCCAGCCGACACATTTGTGCCCATCTCCCTTGCTCTCTCCCGCCTGCCCGAAGACCCGCACGTCCTCCTCACCCTCCCGCACCCGACGCTCCCCCTCCCCCTTACCATCCTCCTCCGCCCAACGCCCTCGAGCTGCACCCTCACCCTCTCTCCAGCCGATGCCGCGCAAGGATGGCAGGAGAACGCTCTTGGGAAGGTAGGGGCGAAGGTGCACGTGCTCGGCGGGAGGGGGGTGGTGTTATGGCTTCTGAAGGAGCTCGGGAGGGTGGAGGCCGAGCGGATGACGGTCGATTGATGGCGCGCTCAGCACGTAAACGGTGCTCAGAAACGGCAGCGAGACGCACACGGGAGTGCCGTGGGTCCTTGGATGGGAAGGACGGAGCAGTTTAAGCCTGTACTGCGGAGGCAGGCAGGCAGGTCACGAGTACGGTGCTGCGCGCGGACGTTCCAGCCGAGCGAGCTCCTGAGCTGCAAGGGTCGCTCAGGCGACTTCAAGATGAAGGAGCGTCCAGCAACTCACTAGAGCGGTGTCCTGCGGCGCTCCAAGCCGCTCGGCTGAATAGCTCGCTCTCGATGCGAGCGACCAAGTGCAAGTACTTGGATGAGTTGGGCCGTCGAAGCGCCGTCAACGTCAACTGCTTGTGGCTCTTCAGACGGCTCACGCCCTGACCCTGACCTTCCTCCTTCTGTTGCAGCGCTGCCCCGTCGCCCGGCCAGCGATGAGCGACATCCTCCCTGCTCGTGTGCGGGACCCGCTCTACATCCCCGCAGACTGCCCCCAGTCCGTCCTCGACTTGACCCGAGTTGCCTGCTTCCTTCCCTGCCAACTGACCCTCGTGCCTTGCTTCCCTCGTGGCGGCCGCCAGCTGCAAGAGCCCGCTCGAGTTCAAGTAGTGTGTCCTTCATCCTCGTCACCTGCGGTCTTGCGTGCAAGCGGCGAAGCTGACCAGCGTTCGTTCGCTCGCGGCGTGCCAGCCCGGACCCGCCCCCACGCTCAGCCCGCGTGCGCTGTCCCGTCCCGACCTGCGCGCGCGTGTTCGACCCCCCTCGCTCAGCCGCTCAGCCGACATCCTCCGCGTCCGCACCGACCTCGAAGGATGGCGGCGGGCAGCCTCCGCCGGCCAAGGCCAAGCAGCGGCGGATGGGGACCGACGCGCGCCCGCTCGAGACGCGGTATTACGACTGCCTCGGGGTGGACACGCAGGCGTCGGCCGACGAGGTGAAGAAGGCGTACCGGAGGCTGGCGATCAAGCTGCACCCCGACAGTGCGTCTACCATCGCTCGTGGCCTGAGCCTAGCAAAGACGGATGAGCTGATCTTGGTTTGCTCGCTCGAACCGCCCGCTGCGCTCCGTCCTCAACCCTGACATTCCTCCTCGCTCCAAGAGAACCGCGACGACCCGGACGCGGAGGACAAGTTCAAGGAGATTTCGATCGCGTACCAGACGCTGATGGACCCTGCGCTCCGCAAAAAGTACAACGAGCGCGGCGCGGGCGGGCAGGATGGCGGCGGCGGCCAGGAAAGCTTCGTGCGTGTCGTCCCCCCCCCCTTTCCCTCAGGACGAGCTGCACTCACTCGCTTGGGCCGAACACAACAGGTCGACCCCGAAGAGCTCTTCTCGACCCTCTTTGGTGGACCCAAGTTCGAGTCGATCATCGGGACGATCTCGATCGGCCGGACGATGAAGGAGTCGCTGCAAGCCGCCGACTCGGCCGACGGCGAGGACGGCGACGACGCCGGTGCGGACCCGGAGGTGCCCCGGAAGGTGCTCGACCCAAAGACGGGCAAGATGGTCGTCCCCGCGCACGAGAAGGAGCGCGTCGAGCGGCTCAAGCGCGAGAAGCGCGCGAAGGAGGCCGCCGAGCGCGAGGAGCGTGTCGGCAAGCTCGTGCAGAACCTCGAGAGGCGGCTGAGCGTATTCGTCGAGGGTGTGCAAGGTGCGGGCGGGGGCGGGGGCGAGGATGAGGAGCGCGCGACGGAGAAGCTCGTAGGCGACAGCTTCAAGGTGCGTCCCTCCCCCTTCCCTACCCATACAATCTTCTCAGACCTGATGCGGTTTGTCGTGATCCCGTCTGCGCAGACCATGTGTGCGCTCGAAGCGCACGACCTCGTCCTTGAGTCGTACGGCTTCGAGCTCCTCCAGTCGATCGGGGCGACCTACCGCGCGCAGGGCTCGCAGTACCTCGCGAGCGCGGCCAGCCCATTCGGCGGCGTGCTCGGCTGGTGGAACGGCGCGAAGCAAGGGGCGAGCAGCTTTGGCGAGACGGTCGGGCTCGTGCGGTCGGGCCTGCATCTGAAGAGCGTGTTCCAGAAGCTGCAGGTTCGCCCCTCTCGCGATGCGCGCTCTCAAGCCTGGTTTCGCGGACAACCTGATGACTGACCGACCTCACACCACGCCGCCGCGCATCGCAGGAGGCGGAGAAGCTCGGACTGACGCCCGAGCAGATGAAGGCACTCGAGGAGGAGGCCGCGGTCGAGGGCCTCAAGACGCTGTGGAAGAGCGCAAAGATGGAAGTCGAGAGCGTGTTGCGTGCGTCCTTCCGACTCGCCCCTTGCGCTCGCTCCCGCTCCCGTGGGCAGTAAAGAAATGCTAACCGGGATGCTGTGCGCATGCCGGCCGGGCGGGCAGGCGAGACGTGCGACCGCTTGCTGTCGGACCCGGCCGCGACGCCGGAGAAGCGCCGGTTGCGAGCGCTCGGACTTGAGCTCATGGGCGCTGTACGTCCTCTCCCTTCCTCTCTCCACCCCTTACGCCCAACCCTTCGGCTGCTCCGCTGTGCTCGCCAGACGTGTAAGCAAGCTGACCAAACGGCCGCTCGGACGGGTTGCGGACAGGCCTACCTATCGGCGCAGAAGGACTCCACCGACGACGAGTTCGTCAGGGTCGACACGCACGCGTCCAAGGCGCGGGAGGCGGGCGCGGCCTGAACAAAGCCGCAACCTGCTCGCGAGCGGATCGCGGCCGAGGGAGTGAGGGCAGGACGAATGGCAGGGGAGGGACCGGGACGTTTTCACGACTTTGCGACGACCTTCCAACATAAACACACATACACACACTGAAGTTTCTGCCTTGCGGAGCGCCGTCAGCCAGTCGACGCAAGCGAGCACAGATGCGGACAACGACGGCGAAAGCATCATGGTTCCCTTGCGACCTCGCCGGCGGCCCACTGCATGACCCAGCAGTTAACCCGGCGCTTGCGCCGGCCGAGCGCCTCCCGCCAGCCGCGCTCGTCGCGCTCCTCCTCGGGCCCGACGAGGCCCTCGATCAGCCGGCCGTCCCACGTGCGCGACAGCTCGAGCGGGGCGTGGGTGAAGCCGAGGGCGGCCGCGCGGGCGAAGAAGAGGGCGATGGACGCGGCGGGCGTGTAGTCGCCGGCGGCGATGTCTACACGTTTCGCGAACGCCAACGCAGGGAGCACGCAGAAAGTAAGCTGTCAGTCAGCTGCCTGGTTCACGGACACTTTGAGGAGGGGAAGACAAAGGAGGGAGGGGCGCAGACGCACAGACGGCCGCAGACGGCGTGCGCGCGAGCGTCTCAGCGCACGACTTGGCGAGCGCCGGCAGGTTCGGCGTGAGCCACAGCAAGTCGGCGAGGAAGATGAGGTCGAACCCCGGCGCGCCCGGGTCGAGCGTCGCGCTGGGCCGTGCAGGTCCGTCCATCGTCAGCCCCAGGGCTTCGCGTGCGTCGACAGGCAGCAGGAAAGACGCACAGTAACGGCGCGACGTCAGCCCCCCACTCGAACCCCCTCCAGTCCACCTTGCACTCGCCCGTCGCGAGCCCCCGGTTGCGCTCGACGTTTGCCTTGAGGTTGTCAGTGATGCTCGGCGCCGGGTAGTCGGTCAGGAGCACGCTCTTGGGCGGGTTGGGCGCGGTCGACGCAAGCAGGGACGGCAAGCCCGCGCCGGAGCCGAGCTCGAGAAGTGTGCGCCCAGAGAAGGGGATGAGGGCCTGGTCGACCATCTCTGCGAGGACCTGTCCGTCGTTCGGCGTCGCGCAGGAGGCAGCAGGTCAGGTCAGCCAAGGCCGGGAGCGGGACGGCAAAGCAAAGCGAGGGGAGGGAGGACGGACGACGCCGCTGCTGAAGAGCTGGTCGGCCATCATCGAGATCGCCTCCTTCTCTGCAAGCAAGGCGCGTGCAGGAGCGTGTCAGCAACGGGGGGAAATGATGCTGGAGGGCAAGGACGAGCGCAGAGGCGCTAGTGCAAAGGACAGGCCCTGGTAGAAGGCAGGCCGGTCGGAGAGACGCACCCCTCGCGGCGGCGGTGACGTGGACGGGCCCATAGCGGACGACGGTGGGCGAGTGGATGAGCTCGTGCTCGCCCTGGAGGCCGGCGAAGGAGGCAAAGATGTCCTCGACGTCGTCGTCTGAGCCGGCGGACATGGTGGTCGACGGCGACGGTCGGCGGCAGCGGGCGACGACGCATCGTAAGGACGGGCTGCTGCGCGCGTAAACCGACGTAAGCCCCGCCCCTGCGCCCATCGCTCGCTGGCCACCGGGCCGGCAGCTGAGCCCGGGGGCTGTCGGTGAGGACGTCCAGGAGACCGACGCTGGACGACCGACGGACGGGGGTCCAAGGGTTGAGCCCACCAGCGAGCCAAGTGCACCCCTTCTGGCTGGCTGGACGAACGCGCCGCTGCCTGCTCACGATCCACCATCACCCCTTCCTCCCGACTGACCGACACCCCTCCTGCTGCCATGTCTGAAGAACCCGCCTGGAAGGTGCGTTCGTCCGGCCGCCTGCGTCTCTCGGCCTTGCGCCTGACCCACCCTCGGTGCACCGGAGCAGATCCGCCTCAGGCGCCTGCAGGCCCTCCAGCAGCAGCCCTCGCCCGCCCCTTCCTCGCCCGCCCCTTCCTCGCCCGTCCCCGCATCGGCCGAGCAGACCGGCACGAGCACGCCCTCACCCGCGGCTCTTGCGGCGCAGGCGCGCCAGCTCGCGCTCGCGTCGGGGACGACGTCGCCGGGTGCGAACGCAGCGCAGGGAGGGGAATCGACGACGACCCCGCCGCCGTCAGCAGCAGCAGCTTCGTCCGCACCCCCTCCTCGGCCAGTCGCTTCGTCCTCAGCCGCTGCTGCTGCTGCTGCCTCCCGTCCGTCACCTTCCCCAGCGCCGGTGCCGACTCCTAAGCCCATCCCCAAACCCTCCTTCGCCCGCACACCCCTCAGCGCCGCCCCGCCAGCACCGACCGCCCGCACGCCCGCTCCTCCGCCGAAGCCGACGCGGCCGTACGCGCTCTGGGAGGCCGAGCAGGCTGAGCACATCCTCAACGTCACGGTCGACGTGGACCGGGCGGAGGCGGGCGAGTGGAAGGTGACGCTGTTGGAGGAGGTGGCTGCTGAGCTCAAGGCCGACGGTGCGTTTCCCCATCCTCGGCTCTCGCTGCGCCTTCTCTGCCAGCGGCTGACTGGCGCTTCTCGTACGCATGCGTATACAGGCAAGCCGACGACACTCCTGCCGCTCGAGTCTATCGATGCGCTCCTCATCGCCCGCCTGTCGCTCGACCCGTCCGCGACCATGACCGACTCGATCACGACGCTGTCGGTCCTCTCCGGCCTCCCGGCGCACCAGACGGCTGCCGAGTACCTCCTCGGCTGCTACCGGCGGCTCGTGCCCTTGCCGAATGCCGCTGCGCGTGCAGGATACAGTGAGGAGGACAGCAAGCGATGGCGCGATACGTGGAAGCGCATCAAGGACGGCGTGACGTCGTACCTCCTCGAGGTTCTTAAGGACCCAGGGATGTTCCCGCAGCCGTCGCCAGAGACGTCTGGCAAGACGCCGGGCGCGCTCGAGCTCGTCCCGCTCGTGCTCGAGACGCCCGCGACGGCCGCCGCTGCCGCGCGGCTGCTCCCACCGGCGCTCGTGCCGCACTTGCTGTCGGATCTCGCAGGCGCGGGCGAGACGCAGGAGTTTGTCGACCGCCTGCTCTCCCCGGTGCTCTCGGTCGTGTTCCAGCGCTACTGGACGCCGGACCAGAAGCGCGAGAACCAGCTGCTGACGGGCGGCGGGTGGGACGCCTATCTCGCAGCAGTCGAGCGTGTCGGTCTGTCCAAGGAGTGCGCGGGCCTGATGGGCCGCCTGCCGATCTGGCTGCTCGAGACGGCGACAGCGCCGCAGGTCGAGTTCATGAGCCTGCTCGGGCCGTTCTTGCGCCTGTCGGTCTTTCCGCGCGAGTTCGTGCGTCCCCCTTTTGTACTCTCCAGCACCGGTGATTGCGCCGGCCGATCAGCTGACACACTCTGCACACCGCATGACCGTCCTCAGCCGGAGCTTCTCGCAGAGTATTTCTCAGACCCGACCTCGCGCGACCGTACGTCCATCGTCTCGGCGCAGAGGACGCTGCAGGCGTCCCTCTTTACGCTGCAGGACCGCCTGTTTGCGCTGTTCAACAACATCGTCCGCTCGTCGCCCGAAGGCAAGGAGACGTTCCTCGCGCTCCTCTCGCGCGTCATCAAGCTCAACAAGCGGCGGGCGGGCTCGCGTGTCCCGCGCGAGACCGTCAGCTCGGACGGGTTCATGAGCAACCTGTTTGCCGTCGTCCTCCGCTTTGCCGAGCCGATCATGGACGTCGCGTTCTCCAAGGTCGACAAGGTCGACCCGGACTACTTCCTCAAGTCGTCAAGGATTGACATGGCGGATGTGACGCGCCTGCGGGCGACGCAGGCCGAGGCGGACGCGTACGCGCTCGCGCACCCGGTGCCGGCAGGTGCGCCGGCGCCCAACTTCATCTCGGAGCTCTTCTGGCTCGGGTGCGCGCTCTTCCACGTTGGGCCGGGCAAGACGGCCGGCACGCGCACCGAGCTCGAGCGCAGGATCGGCGACGTCGAGCGTGAGCTCGGGCAGCTCGAGGCCGACCCGAGCTGGCGCGCGCAGGACGCCGCGCCGGGCTTGCGCGAGCAGGGCGAGGCGCTCCAGAAGAAGCTGAAGGTCCGTGCGCTGCTTTCTACTTCTCTCGCGGTCCCACGCGCTGACCCTGCTCTCCGCCGCCCTCCGGGACCTCGCAGGACCAGCTGTCGGCGATCCACGGCTCGCTGCACGCGTTCGACGCGCAGCTGCTCGACCCGGACCTCGTCCAGCGCACGATGGCGTTCCAGGCGTTCGTCATGACCTTCTTTGTCCGGCTCGTCGACCCGGCCAAGGCGTACCCGGCGCAGATGATCTCGTGCGTCGTCTTGTCCTCCTCCAGCTTTTTGCTGCTCCAGCCGTTTGCTGACTTTGGGTTGTGCTCGGCACGGTGATCGCTCGACGACAAGGCTGCCGCTGCCCGAGGAGAGCCCGGAGAACTTCCGCATGCTGCCCGAGCACATTTTGGAGGACGTCGCGGATTACCACGTGTTCCTCATCTCGTGCGTTGCGATCCTCTCCATTTGATGCGCGCTCCCGCCCCCGCTCCCCTTCCCCTTAACTGACACGACTCCTCGCTCGATGGCGGCAGTCACGCGCCTCAGACGTTCGACACGGCCGACCAGACGAAACTCATCACGTTCGTCATTACGTTCCTTTCGGGCAAGTACGTCAAGAATCCGTTCGTCAAGGCTAAGCTGGTTGAGGTGCGTCCCGCTCTTCTTATTGCTATTTTATCCTGCGTGCCTTGTGCGGGCTGGCTGACGTGAGGGGGCTTGCACGCGCGCACGACAACTAGTTCCTCAGCATGGGCTGCCAGCGCTTCGGTCCGTACAGCCAGGGCGTGCTCGGCCCTGCGCTGGCGTTCCACCCGCTCGCGACCGAGCAGCTCGTGCCGTCACTCATCGCCTACTACATCGGTGCGTCCTTTCTCCCCTCTTAGCCTGGCGGTGCTCAAGCTGATGAGGTGTGCGGCGTTCACGGCGGCAGACATGGAGGCGACAGGCGGCCACCAGCAGTTCTACGACAAGTTCACGATGCGCAGGCATGCCATCTCGGTCCTGCGCTACCTGTGGGACAACCCCGTGCATCGCCAGGCGTTCGAGAAGGACTCGATGTGCGTCTACGTCTTCCTTGTTCCTTCCCACGGGGACGCGTAAACAGCGATGCTGACCGACTGCCGCCTGCGCCAGCGTCAACGAGGACCGCTTCGTCGTGTTCGCCAACATGCACATGAACGACTGCACGTTCCTGCTCGAGGAGTCGCTCACGTCGCTCGCCAAGATCTCGGCGCTCGAGGGCGTGATGGCGGACGCGCGGGCGTTCGCGGCGCTGCCCGAGGCCGAGCGCAAGGACAAGAAGGAGGAGCTGCGGGCGGCGGAGAACGCGGCGGGCTGGTCGACCGACGGTGGCAGGCGCAACGTCGCGGTCCTCAAGGCGTGGACCGACGCCGTCAAGGAGCCGTTCATGAAGCCCGAGATCGTCGACCGGCTCGCGGCGATGCTGTGCTTCAACCTGGCGACGCTCGTCGGGCCCAAGATGCAGGAGCTCAAGGTCCGGGACCCCAAGAAGTACCGGTTCGACGCCAAGGCGCTTCTCGCCGACCTGACCGACATCTTCAGGCATCTCGGCCAGGACCAGCGCTTCGTCGACGCGGTCGCGCGCGAGGGCCGAAGCTACCGCAAGGAGGTGTTTGAGAGCCTCGCCCGCATCCTCCAGCACCGCGCCGTCAAGACGCCAGCCGAGATCCAGCAGGTCGTCCTCTTCTGCGACAAGGTCGAGGAGACGCGCATGAAGATTGAGGCCGAGGAAGAGGGCGAGGACCTGCCGGACGAGTTCCTCGGTGCGTCCCTCGCCTGTCGCGCTGTGCCTCCGCTTCCTATGCTGACGTCTGCTGCCACTTTCCCCAGACCCGCTCATGTACACGCTCATGCGCGATCCGGTCATCCTCCCGAGCTCAAAGACGACGATCGACCGGTCGACCATCAAGTCGCACCTGCTGTCGGACCCTACCGACCCGTTCAACCGCATGCCGCTCAAGCTTGAGGAGTGCGAGCCGGGTGCGTCCGCCTTCGACAACCCCCCCCCCCCCCTCCTCCTGCGTCTGGTGACCGCTTGCACTGACACACGTTGCTTTTCGGTCGGTTGCAGATGTTGAGCTCAAGACGAAGATCGAGGCGTACCTGGCAGAGCGCAAGCTGCGCAAGGTCGAGCCGATGCACGTCGACGGCATTCCGGACGCCTGAGCCTGGCGCCACTTTGTCCAGTCCCGTTTTTCGCTGGCGGAGCGTCGGACGTTGGTTGTATCGCGATGTTCGCCTTTGACCCAGATTGTGCGCTTCCAAGGGCCATCTATGGCAAGTGCAAACGGTGGATGGAGGCGAATGTGAAGATTGATTCAAAAGCGAGTGACGAGCAGAGACTGGAGGTACATGCGTGAGCATCTGCGTTTTACAGCTGTTTGGGCTCCTCGGTATACGGGCTCGATCCTGTGAAGGTCGCCGCATGCCTCAGCTGGGGCGGAGCGGCCGAGGTGGACTGGACGCGAGGGAAAACACGGCGCAATCAGCAACGAGCGCAGAGGGTGGGCAAGGAATGCGCGGCGCACCTTGAAGACCTTCTTCTTGGGCGCACTCGCGCCCGAACCCGTCGAGGGTGTCGCGGGGCCAGCAGAGTTGGGTACGCTCGGACTGCGCGTGGCCGCCGTGGCGTTGCCGGCGACGGCGGCGACGTTTTTGTTGCGGCCGCGGCCGAGGGCGTCGGCGAAGGGTGCAGGAACAGCTTTGATGGCGACGGCGGGCGATGCAGACGAGACTGGCAAGTAGAAGGTGGTTGCAGGCGGCGAGGGGGCAGGCTGCTCGAACGTCGTCTGCTTCTTCTCGTCGATCTCCTTCATGGGTGCCGGCGCGCTCGCGTCAGGCCCTGCAGCCGTCTCGGACGGCATGGAGGTGATAGCGGTGAAAGAGTCCGGTTCAACCTCGTTCTCGGCGGTGCGTTTCCTAGCGGGCGTCGACGACGCGCGGCGCTTGTTGAGCCCGCCGAGCGCACCGAGCTTGAGCAGCGCAGTCTTTGACTTGACAGGGCCGCCCTTTTCACCCCCGCTCTTTGCAGCAGCGGTAGCAGCGCCAGGCACCGGCGTCGAGGCGGACTTTCCAGCAGCAGCGCGCATGCGGTCCTCGTTGGCCCTCGCTATGACTTCGGCCGCCTCGGCGGGGATAAACGCGCCGACCTGATTGCCCTCGGCGTCGTGCTTGTCGTGCTCGTCTTCAATCTCGTGCTGCAACAGGTCCTCGATGATATCCTCGAGCGTGATGATGCCGAGCGTCTCGTTCTCGAGGTCTTCCATGAGCTGCGAGTAGTTCAGGCCGAAGGTGAGTAGCTGCTACAGTTGACGGACTCAAGCGCGAACGCCGAACGCACCTGGTTCACCGCAGCGGGTGCAACCTGCGCGTCCCCGGGGACGCCCTGCCCCTCCTTCTGCAGCCTCTTGCGATCCTCCTCGTGCTTCTGTGCCTTCTCCTTCCGCCGCTTGCTCTTGACCTCTCCCAGCTCGACGTCATCGTCTCCGTCCTCCGAGTCAGACGTGTCGGACCCGGCGAGCTTGCGCCGGATGCGCTCGCGCAGGCCGATCGCGGCCGAGCCGATGATCGACTCCTCGTCGGCGTCGTCTACAGCTGGGGAGGCAGCTTGACGCATCTTGCGCGAGATGACGGCCATGTGCGAACCGCTGCGAGGAAGATCGGGGATGAGAATGTCAGAGAATGATGCCCATGATCGAGCTCGAACCCGACGCACCCTTCGCGGAAGACGGCCAGCATGTTGAGCAGAGGCTCATCTTGAGGGACAGTGGGAAAGTGAGTGTTGAGCGGGATGGACATGATCGGCGTTGCATCTGCGAAGCAATGACCGCGGGCGTCAGGCCATTGTCTGTCCAGCGCAAGCTGCAAGCATGGCTGAGCTGGACATACCCTCGGGGTCGAGCAGCACGCAGTTCTTCACTAGCAAGATCCCGAGGATCTTCTTGATGCGACGCGTACGTCCAGCGTTCTGCAGGTCGGGCACATCGACCTCCTTGTAGACGGGCACGCGCGAATGGCCCGACTGGACGACCTTATACAGCACTTGGTAATCGAGCTGGGCCGTGTCGGGCAGCATGAAGACCTGATCGTCCCTCAAACTTGATCAGTGACGTACTTCGAGCGAGGGTGAGACGGTGGAGGACGCACGTCGTCGGCCGGCGTCATCGAGTCGCGCACGACCTTGTCCTGCAGGTCGAGCGCGCCCTGCGCCATCGTGATCGTCCCGTCCTGCAGGTCTCCACCGTGGTGTCCCGCCTTGGCGTGCAGGTTGAGCAGCTCGCGCAGCTCCTGCTTTCGGTAGACGATGCCGTTGTGCCGTCCGAGAACTGCCGCGACGGCGCGCGAGTCAGCATCCCCTGGGCGAGGAGTGACGGAGCGAGCACGCACTGTACTCGAGGAGCATCGAAACGGGCCACGCGATGGGCCACATGACCCAGATTAGCACGCGCGTGAGCGGTGCCGCCTTCGCGCCGACGAGAAGACCGTAACGAGTGCAGATTGACCTGTGCACCAGTGCAAGTCAGCGCACTCAGACAAGTGGTTATTTCGACATCAACGTACTGAGGAATGATCTCAGAGAAGATGATGATGCTGTGGGACAGGGCGGTCAAGTCATCAGCCAGCAGCAGGAATGGTCGGAGCAGGCTAACGGACGCACAGTGCAGTCGACGCAACGACAGCTTGAACTCCGCCGCCGAGGACGGGATCCGAGATGATAGGCAGCGTCTCGTTAACCTGCGCAATAGATGTTTGTCAGAGCTTGAAGCGCAGTGTTCGGCAAAGGCGACACGCACAATCATATTCCAGAGCAGGAGGCTGATAACCGGCGTCAGCTACGTGCCAACATCAGGGAGGAGGAATGCACTCACGTAACGAGCAGCTGGTGGCCGTTCGACCGAACTGCAACGATATCCATCCCGGTCAACCCTTTCGCTCAGCAGCCCGCGATGCCGGACAAAGACGCACCAGGGATGATGGCCTTTGCGTGCTTCTGCTGCTCGGGCGAGCCGGACGTCGTGAGGATCACGAGCTGGGTCATGTCAAGCCTGCGGTCGAGGGATGGGATAGGCGTCAGTACTCATGCGCAGCGACAAGAAGACAGAGCGAGAGAGGACACGTACGACATGTAGCCTGTACAAGCAGGTCGAGGATGGCGAGGCGCAGCGAAGGCGATCGGTACGCAAAGGCGGGCGAGCAAGGCAAGACGTACGAGAGAGCAAAAGCGAGACGTCAGTTTGTCTCGGGGCAAGACCGGGCATGGCAAACGAATGCACCAAGCGTAAGACCGGCGAACACTCCGGATCTGCAGACGTCAAGACGAGGTGGAAAAGGTCAGAGGGAGGCGGATCAGCTCGCTAGCGCAACACGAGTTTCAACCGCGCGCGCACTGCAACTCACAGCAATACTAGGACTGGAATCAGCGTCGCGAACGCCGCGAACTCGCCTGTGGTCCATCATCCCTGTCAGCGATACGAGAGAAGCAGCCGAGGGAGGATGTACGTGACGCACCGCTGCCCTTCTCGACCTCCCGCTTCGCCCAGACGTGCACGGCCCCGGACGCCGCTGCAGCCCCACGGTGACGCCCAGGGGCGAAGCACCTCACGAGCGCGCCCGCAAGCGCCCGTGCGGCCGGCTGGAGGGCGTACGTCCTGGCCGCATAGAGGAGGACGAGCGTTGCTGCACCTGCGAGGAGCCGGAGCGGGAGCCGGGGGCGGGGGGCCTCATAGGTAGGGGAAGTGCCGCTGGAGGGCTGAAGCGAGCTAGCGGTGGCGGCGGCCCCGAGAGTCGCCTTCTCGCCTGTCGTCGGAGGCGGCAAGGAAGGTCGAGGTTGAGCGAACGGCAGCTTTGTAGCAGCGGCGGCGGCATTGTCCGGCGCCGTCTGCTGTCTGTGGGCGAGCCAAGGCATGCGGGGCGAAACAAGGTGTGCGTTGCTCGGCGCCGCGCCCGTCTCGATTTCGAACTGGGCCGATTCGCGGGCCCGTCGACGTCGAAGCGTCATGCAGCCTCCTTGTGCACAGACGTTGAACAGGCAGGCACATCTTCGCAGCGGGGCCGCCAGGGAGCTTAGCATGCAGGGCATTCTTCGGCATCTAGCTACAGGCTACAGTTTATTTTTCTACTCTTTCGCCTTGTCGTCTCCGCCGGGTAGTCTACGGGAGGGGGGGGGGGGGGGGGGGGGGGTTGAAGAAACGAAACAAAAAAATAAAAAAACCGGCTCTTGGTGGGGCCGAGCCCCTTGAAGAACACCCCCCCCCGCGCCCCCCTCTTCCCCTCCT